>JAMQGT020005562.1:0-51748 GCA_024447675.2 Pterophyllum scalare
ACCGTATGGTTTCACCACACAGGCACAGATGCCTGCTAATTAGCGCTAAATACTAAGATAATTAGAATTTCACTGACCAAATCCGGAGCACAAATGTCTTGGATGGGCTGTTATCATAATTAATTACACGACAAGTCAAATTTTTTTGTCAAATAATCGCATGACAGTAGCTTACTGGCAGCTGGATGCCAATAAGTTACTGTAAAAAGTGATTACAGTAACTTTACTGTAATTTCATTTTGCAGCAAAAGAAATGCTGCTGTAGTTTAATTTACAGTAAATTTACTGTAGATGAAATTGCAGCAATTTTTTTTGCTGTAAATGAAATTACAGTAAAGTTTTTTTTTAAAATTATATTTTATTTATATTGTTACAGGATTAGTATAGTTATTTTTTAGTAACATCAATAGAAGTGTAGTTTACAGCTTATTTCTGCTGCAAAGTTGGGCATTTAAATGCAAAGATCTGTGGGGATTAACTTGCATTCAAACTTTTTTGACCTTTCTGGAAACACATCAGCTGGTCTGCTGAGTTAGTCTGATGTTCTAGGACTTCTGATACAGGCAGGATATCCAGGTAGTGGATAACGGATATTCAGTTCACGAATGCTGGTTGTTGTTTTCGCATGCAGATACATTTTTTAAAAAAGGCTACTAAAAAAGACTGTAGTTAGACGATGGATTTGAGATCACATCTTTGGCTTGCCACATGGGCCGTGTCCCTGCATGCAAGCAAAGCCTGTTAGTGTAACTGGTCGGTAAAACCCAGACAACAATCAGGCTGCTAACAGAAGCCAGAAAGCTTCCCTTGCCTCTGGATTCTCAATCTCCATTCATAAATATCTGTTTATAAAGATTAATAACATTATCATCAACCTCAGATGTTCTTGTATTTGCTGCTCATGAGGAAAAGCCATCATGTTAACACAGGAATCTAAGATGCTGAACATGTCCGCTAAAATTAAAAATGTTACCACTGTGACTGTGAGCAACCACTGGGATTAAATATAGTTTGAGAGAGCCGCTAGCCTGGCTGTAGAGCCTTAAGTACTGTTTTAGTTTCAGTAAATTTGAAATAACTAGTAAAGTAGTAAGGACAAAGTGAGGATACAAAAGAGAAGAAAAAATTCTCCACTTTTGTGGAGATAAAAACCTCCTTTGTCCAAGCTCCACTGCCACGGGGGCACTGTATACTTAGACCCTCCCTCCCCTCTTATCTGCTCTACCTGCATGTGGAATAAGCAGAGCACCTCATCTCTGTTTTTCTCCCAGTGTCAGAACTACACTTAAGTGCTGTTTCCGATACCCATGAGTAAGCCCCATAAAAGCTGCCCCATCGCCACAGCGTTATTGTTTCTTGCGGATGATTGATTGATGGATGAGGGCTGACACTTCAATGAAGCCATTTCCACTGGCATCTCTATCCGATGATGTGCAGCGTATATTTTCCATCCACGCCTCATTGCTCGGCTGTGTCATTCCTGGAACTTCATTTACACCATGTTCCCTGAAGGACCTTTTTTAGCCCCATCTCCCTTTTTCTGTCTCTGGCTCCTCTTCTTTTATCTCTTTCTTTTTCTATGCCATAAAATAATGCTATTTCTTGTACACTCTGGAGGGGCTTGGAATCATTTGCAGGGAATGATAAAACCAAAGGCATGAAGGGGTTATTTACAGGAAGTGTAACACTGACAGGGCCCCACTGTTCTGCTTTTTTCACTGTCAGATGCCAAGCCCATGCTGAGACAGGGCAGGGATATGATATACATTTCAAGCGCACTCGACCTACACTGTCTGCACACACAATCATTTACTGTTATCTCCACAAGCAAAATAGGGACTTCCAGCATTGCAGATTGTAACAGGATGATGTCCAAAGCTGCCCGAAATACATGTTAAACTATAGTTTGATGGCAGCGTGATTGAGGTGCCTTCTCTGAGACAATTGCCTGTTTTTGCTCATATGGGGAGCAGATGGTAAGCAGGCATCAGAGCGGCAGGCTTTCTGGGATGACAGCCATGAGATTCCCCCTCAGGTGCCATTGGAGCCCCTTTAGAAGGGGAGAGTGATTGGTAGGACATGGCACCCCTAAGCAAGTGTTTTTTTTTTTCTTTCCTCCCTTGAGTTTCCTGATTTTACAGTTCTCATCAACAAGCCACAGTGCCGGAAATAGATGTACAATGTCACCTTTGACATTATCTAATTTAGGAGTCCGCATCACATATGAAGAACTTTATATTTAGTACCAATAACAATGTGTTTTCAAGACATAAGCATTATTTTTTTTTAGATGAGGAATACCTGTTTGTAATCTAGGTTTCTGTCTGTCCCTGTTGTACTATTTAATATTATATTAAATATACTGTCCATGTAAGATAATATGACATTTCTGTGTTTATTCAGTTTTGACAACACAGTAGTCATAATCACATATAATAATACAAACAGGTGACAAATTAAAAGAAAAACCTGGACCACTGACCTCTGATGGCTCTGCTATGCATGGTTTGCGCCTATCGCTCCTTCCTTAGAGGGAAGAATCACACCAATCAGTACAAAGTTGTTCTGACCAATCATCTTCATCTTGTGATAAAGCATTTCTGATGGGAGCGGTCTCTTCACAGGGTACGAGGTGCCACTGAACGGCCTCGTGTCCACATATCTCATCCCGACTTAAACCCTATGTCAAGATTATACAGCCATCTTCACCACAATCATGAAAACACTAGATGACGGAATACCTTTTGGAAAAACGGTACTCCATCCCTCCAGCTGACTTGTAGGAACCCGTGCTTTCAAGCCAGTCCAGCTTAGAACTACTGAAGATAAAAAAAAATTATGTATGATTTCAGCTGTGTGTAGACAAAAATAATGTGCTAAGCTCATACAAAGCGCTGCTGTTTAAGGTCATAGCATACATAAGGTTGGACAGCACGATGGTGGAGTGGTTAGAAGGTTCCTGGTTCACAGGGGCCATTCTGTGTGGAGATCACTCCACAGATGCTCTCAGAAACATGCATGTTGGGCCAACTGGTGATTCTAAATTGACAATGAATGTGAGGTAGATAAAATGTTTGAAGTAGGCTTAAAATGTGACTTTTAGTCTCATGTGAGCAGCCAGTAAGACTTAAAAAAAAAAAAGCACTATATAAATGTGCATTATGTGAGCAGGGGGGTGTTTTCCAGAAACTGAAGTTGTGTTTCAGTCATTCTGCTTTCATAGATTTGCCCCAAAAGTACACGAAGCTGCTGTTCATATTCATGATTTTTTTTTTTGTTTTTAGCTATACTGATTTTACGACTGTTTTTCTGTGTTGTTCTATTATCAATAGAAATCAGGTCAAAAACCAATTATGAATGCCTCCAAAGATCAGTTGCTGTTATAGTGATAAATACTCCATAGTACAGCATGTTCTGATACACAAAATGAATTGGTTACATACCGCGTAATATTAGCTACTATTATGTGACAAACAGTTTAGATCTGCCTTTAGGCTGTATTAAGATGTTAATGTGTTATTTCTTGTCACCACTTTGGTGAAAAAGCTCTTTTGAAGTATCTTCCTTTCAGGACCTCGAGATCAAACCGTACCCTGTTGTAGACTACAGGGAAAATAAACAGACACAATGCACAGTTGAACACATGATGCATTTACTGTAGCTGTGTCTGTCTGTGCACGTCTACGTGTGTACTTGACCTTGGCGTCTGCAGGACATTTTGGTTCATCAGGAAAGATGATTGTTTCCTTTAAAAGATATTAGGAGGACTGTGTCTAAAGGAAACTGACATGGCTCCCTGCATCCCTGATGGTTTCCACTCCGTTTCTTTTATAGTCACTCAGTAGGTGAGGGAATAGTGTCCCAACCCAGTATTTATACATTAAGCAAGGTCTCCCTCTCTAGAAAAAAAAGAAGATGAGCAGTGATTGGGCCCGGAGAATAATTTCTTCGATGTCTACACTGGGGAGCCATCCTTAATCAATAATCACCTTGGAGGGAGTGATGCTCTGGTTTAAGGTGAATTGACCTCTGCGGTGATGAGTCCACGGACAGTGGTCATCCATTACCACAATACCGGACCCTAATATCGGCAAATGGGGAGGGTGGGAGTCCTGGAGCAGGGCAGGTCTTTTATTGCACATGCTGGAATTACTGTGGGCCCCCATACAGTTGGTGTCCCACCCGCCCAGAATTGTCCCCACTCCAGTAAACCCATCTCAGAGCTGTCACTTCCACCACATGTTATGGTAAGAAAGAAGAGGACAAATGGTGCCGCTTTCAAAAAGATAAAAGTAGAAGGAGTCTGGACAATGTGGCCTTTATTAAAATCCTTTAAAGAAATTTAAGAAAATCTGCTTGCTGCACATGTTTAAAAAAAAAAAAAAAAAAAAGCAAAACATGTAAATGAATGAACGTCTCCATGTGGGAAAGGAGGAACAAGGAAGTTACGTATCAATTCCAAAACGCAATAGCCCTCATCCGCTAATGCAATGTGACATTGAATACTACACACAGAGAAACAAGTAACCTCAAATTGGGTTATTCCTCCTACCTGCCAGTAATCCAGTTGATAAGCACTATACATGTAGATTTCTGGGGAGCAGAGAAATCAGATTACCCTGGGCTGAACTGGGATTTTCAGTCTAAATTGGCTGTTCTTCCGCGGGTCTCTCATTCTAACAGGATGAATGAGGGGAAATAAATGATTTGACTTTGCACCAGATAAATTATCTGCGCAGGAGCACACAGCAAAGTAAAGAAAACGATGCTCGAGTTATTGAGCTTACAGAAATGCACCATGTTCGTACATTTAAAATGATAATGCAAGTTTAAAAATGTACAAAATAGTTGCGTGACTTCTTGGTATTTAGGGAGGTGAAGTTATAAAGAAAAAAGCACTTTTGCAGAACAAACACAGGAAAGACATCTTAACTTATAACTTCTTAGTTTTCCATAGGGCAAGCAATTGTGCATCAACTGGAACGAACTGTTACTGGGACCTTTATTGAACATAGAAGACTAATTTGGTGTCATGGATGACCAGAGGGGTGTTTCCGTGTTTCATAAAGGTGTCTCGGGAAAGCAGGGCTTATTGTGGAAAAGTCCATCTCGAAAGGATATAAAGTAACCAAAGCAGGATGGTTCTTTGAGGCTTTACAGCAGTGCCTTGAACTAAATTAATGTCAACAGCTGGTCTTAGACAGCTAATATTTTTGGAATCTTAATAATTAACATTTAGTGGTCATTTAATAATAAGAAATAAACACAAACCCTTTTAAAGAATAATCTGACAGATAATATGACTTACCACAGACTGTATATAAAAGAAGACCACTGCCATCTTGATTTTATTTGGAACCACAAGTAACTATAATTAGGTAAGTGGCTGAATGGTTACATTATTGCTAAACTAGCAAACTTGATTAGCTAGCTGCATCTTTAAGACTATACTGGTGCATTGCGCAAACATAGATATGCTACCTAGCGCTAAGTAACTGGCTAAAATAGTACAAGAATTTAACTCACCAAAAACTCAAGTACAAACTGTACTTTGTACATGTACCAAAATGCACAAACACCACAACCACAGTGGAGCAGTCCAGTTTAGTGACCTAGCTTCTTTTTATTCTTCTTTTTTTGCACCCATTTATTGCACTAGTAAAGTCTTTGGGGACTCACGGGCTAACGGAGGCAGCCTTAAGTAGGCAGTCGAGCAACGGTCAGTTCTTGCATGTTGCTCCTTGATTTGTACTGACTGCCTTCCATGAAGTGACCCAGTGAAATCCTGTTATTTCATGTTTGTATTACCAGGCATCTGTACCTGTGAATTCACCTTAGCTTAGCTCTCTACAGCTTATCCAATACAGTCACTGCTGGCTCCAGAAAAACAAGATAGCAATAGCCAAAATTCAAAACTCAAGGTTCCAAAACAGTAGTCTTCAAAAATCAGAGTGGCTTTGTCCATCTTTGATATAAAGTCTCTGAGTTCAGACCTGCAGAGAAAATGATTCTGAAGCTTACTTTAAAAATTCCATCAGTAGAGGATGCATTTTTTTTTTTTTTTTTTTACCTTAACACTTGTTTGTTGCTGTTGGTTATAGTGCGTTTAATATTCTGAGAGCACAGTTTAAGCGAGAACATTAGAATTCAAGCATTTATGTGGCCCTTGCATCCATGCATGTGTGACTTGCATGTAACGCCTCAGCATGATTTATGTCCTGAGCAGCGTTTTCTTGCATTGCAAATAGGTAGAGTCCCAGCCTCTCTTCTGCTGTTTTTGTATTTTCTAACATGACACATGAATCCCCGGTGGCCCTGAGAATCAGACAACCCAGGTGCAACACTAATATCCTCCCAGTATCCAAACATTTCCTTTAAAAGTAACTGGCACATTGGGGCCCATAAATTAGAACTGAATGCTGCTCAAGATGTCTGGCTTCCAATAAGACCGTACCCAGAGCAATAAACTTTGACATTGCTGCTTGAAAAATGCCTGCCCTTTTTCATTGTCAAGTGTTACAAATTGATGAAATGAGTTCATCGATGTTCCCTGGTCATTATCTCTCCAGTGGCACTTTGTTTTACAGACAGTGGGAAAAGGGACAGTGCAGATTAGAGGCCCAGGCACAGTTTATCAAACAAAATCTAATATCATCCATAAGAGTGGAATCTGGAAATCAATACTTCATTACTAAATTGTTAGTGGGGATGAAGAGTAATTGTGTGAGTTCAGAGATGTGTCTCGGCGGCCGGGGCATAGGAAGTTCAATGTCACCCGGGAAGTGATAAGTAAAGGCACTGATGGGAAGAAACATTTCTGTAATGGGGGGTGCTGTAGGAGGGCAGTGGCCTGAGCACAGAACAGACAATAGACACTGGTTTGCCATTGATTGGCTCAGTTATAAAGATGGAATAGTTTAAAGAGCTGTAGAGAGAAAGAGGGGGGAGACAGAATGAGACGGGGGGGGGGTTTAAATTGAGCGCCACCTCCCGAATTTACCCTTGTCTTGTCACCAGTTTTTGTGCATTGCGTAAAGTCTTCAGCTGTGGTCACTCCGATCAATCGTCCAGTGCATTTGCATCCTGACAGAGATAAGTGCAATGATGAAACAGTTCCTCTGCAAAAATGGAAGACCGCTTGATGACACGGCCATTACTGCTGGCTGAAGGTTTGTCGCTGAAATGGCTTTGTGTTAATGAACGCTAATCAATATCTTTTATGAATAATCAAGGCGATCGCAGCATATTCTGTAATGTTTGCGGTACTGCACGCTCATCTGTTAGGTGTGATCTTAGCAGAGCCCCGGAGCTCCTCTTTTGTTCACCATGTGTAAGGTCACATCAGTGGAATGAGCGCATCACCCCTGTGCAGCCTGGCATGGCCTCATCCCTCTAAAAGCTTGTGTCTGGAGTCCCTCTGACCTGTTCCCCTGCCTCACCATGTTCAGCCATGCAAATCAGAGTGCCTTCAATTTCAACATTCATAAGCCAAACCTGCAGCTTGCGTTTGAAGCCAAAGGGAGCTTAGAGGGAGCACAGTGCTTCCTGACATACAATAGGGGAATTTTATGTTTTGGCAAAAGGACAGAAAGCAAGGCAATGGTAGAGAAAGTCTTTGTTCTGCGCTGAACCAAACTGTTTACCTGTGTGTGTGTTTACTTCATTTATAGACACTTGGGGGTAATCTGAAAATGTCATTCTGTCTGTTCACCACTTTGCTCAGACACGGTCCTAAGAGGATGATTTTTGTCTCGCACCACAATGAGGTTGACATTTTTGTTTTGAGTGAAATATCTTGACAGCTATTGGATAGACTGATGTTAAATTTGCTCCACAAATTCCAGGTTCATCCATCCATTTTCTATCCAATCCAGGGTCGCGGGAGGGCTGGAGCCTGTTCCAGCCATCACGGGGCGAGAGGCAGGGTGCACCCCGGACACGTCGCTAATCTGTCACAGGGCCGACACAGAGAGACAGACAAACATTAACGCTCGCATTCACACCCACAGTCAATTTTAGAATCGGCAGTTAACCTGAGGCGGATTTTCTGCTGGAGTAACCACAGAGAACCCATGCAGACCTGGGGAGAACATGCAAACTCCACACAGAAATGCCCCAGACTAGACTGGAACCTGGGATCTGTCAGGTGAGAAGGCCCCAGTGCCGACCACCATAGCTTCCCCAAATTCCAGGTCCTCAGAAAACAAACTCTAGTTGCCCCAATGATTGCCTGAAACATTGTCTTGCAACACTGATGGCTGGAATTTGCACAGTTCTTTGTTTTCTGGCAAAAATACCTGAAAATGTATTGACATTCTCATCAGGCTCAGCTGTACCTTGTGTAAAGTGCTGCTAAGCAATGTTGATATGCTAACAGGGTAAGCTAAAATAATAAACCTGGTTGTACTTGCTAACACATCAACATGTTAGCACTGTCAGCTTGTGTGCATGTTTAGGAGCCTCACAGAGCGGTTAGCATAGCTTAAAAAAAAAGCTATGCTATTGTTCAGCTATTAGGGCTAATTAAACTTATGGACTTTAATCTTTTTAGTTTATGAAACATTTCTTAAAAATAATGATAGCGCTGATCAAAAATGTGGACCAGAAAACCAAAGCAATGACCCTGAAAGACATCTTCATAACAGTGAGGAAAGAACTGCAGGAACAGGTGATTATTCTCAGCTTTGTCACATCTTCTTTGTCACACATTTGTTTCATTTGATGTGTCCTTGATGAAGAAATACCGATTATAGCAGCTTTAAGTCTACAGACTCCCGAAAAGTGGGTTGAAAAAAATGATAATAAATATAATAACAACATGGAAACGGTTTTAAACCTCAATATTAGAACAGAAAGTTTATTCTGAGACAACGCATGTGGCGTAAATAATCTACCACTGCAGGTTCTACAGATGGAGTGCTTTTCTAATTAAAAAGAACACTACCTCGCTTACACATCAAAAGCTAGTGGTGGGAGTGATATAACAAGCTGCTGGAATCAAGATACTCTCATTTCATGAGCACATGTTTGACTGTTCAGCAAGTATACTGTTCCATTTTAAAAAAGAGGCTTCCCCCGTTGTTGACAGAGATAATCTTTTTTTTTTTTTTTATCGCAGCGCTTTGACGTTGGTGAAGTGAAGCTGACAGTCCAGTAACAGGGGCCGTTCGCTAATGATTTTTGAGCAGCCCCCAACTGAGTCCTAAATGTCTGCAATATCCATAAACAACTCTATACTGTCCAATTAGGCAGACAGAGATGTACTGGGCTGTCAGACAGATTTGCATGGCTAAGCACCTGAGATCCAGAGGATGATGAGGGGGATGGTTCACCGGCCAGGGAAAGAATGTGCACAATGGATGACTTTCATTACAGCATTACCGCTTTACATACACACTCATCCAATTACTGCTTGGATTAATTGATCATCGTACCTTTCTTTCCCCAGCACCCGAGCTGGAGCCGGTGTGCTTTTCTCCCTTCTGTATCACCTGCACAACCTGCTGCTTTTATTCCTTTTGCTCTATAGCCCCTGTCCCAGGTTTACAGCCAGAGCTCTTCATAAAAAGTCTGGGGGGACATTTTTAGAAGGGTGGGAGGGTTGAGAGGGGGGATTGTTAGAGGAAACCGTCACTGGCCACCACTGTGAGGATGGCCATTTGCAGGATCACATACATTGGGAATAATTAGAATTTATGTGTGCTCGTCAATCCCGCCTCATCCTCTTCGCTGCTGTAGACCCATCAGTGGTCAGAAGGGTTCACCGGAGCATGACTCATCCCTGAGTGCGTTTGATCAGAATGAATTATGCCTTTTAGATTCATTATGGCACTTTATTTCTCCTCTCTGTCCTCCTCCCTTGTCCGTTCAGCACCGGGAATGAAATGTACAAGACAGGGTACATATTTTATTGTATGCATGCTGTCATGCACGCACAGTTAGGGATAAGAAGTAGACAGTGGTGTTTAAGCTAGCTACCCAGTACTGCACATTTTTGCTGTGCACTTTCTCCAAGAGGCAATGCAGAGTGTGTTAGAGAAAACAATCATAAAACGCAGTATGGACATCGCAGAATGTTTATAATGTCAGCTCCCAGGCCTGGAACCCGATGGCACGGGCAGCATTTGTCAGAGCAAAAAAAGGATTTTAAAAGTGGCATCACAAAACCACTTTAATATGACAAAAAAAATTTAATTGAACTCACGCTGTTTAGTGTACAGGACTATGACAAGTGCTAATGGGATCATTTAAGATCATTTAAAATACAAACGAGTCTTTTCTTTCTCTTCATTAATTACTGCTAATTATACGAACAGCTAGCCTTGTCGGGGCAGTGCATTTGGCTGTCTCCGAGTTGTGAACATCAGGTCTGAACAAGAGGATGTCCCATTTCCCTCCTGGATGGCTGGCTGATAATGTGTGGTGATAGTAAGATGAATAAACAACACTGTGCTTGGCTCGGGCTGCATTCGTGAGTGAGTCTTGTGCTGTTTTACTGGCTTAACCGTGTTTATCTGAATTATGTTTTTGTTCTTCTTTTGCCTATTTTTACCTTTTTTTGTAAAGAATTTTGTAACCTTATTTATCAAAACATGGAATATGAAGCGCTCCCCTTTCCCTTGACTGTGTTCTGGGGAATATTGATAGTGTGGAGGGAGAGCACCTGGCTGAATTTCAGTGCAGGAGAAAATCACTTGTTTCCTAATATGAACATTTTTATTCCTTGTTTTGAAATGCGCCGCATGAGATAAGGTTTTTTGTTTTGTTTTGTTTTGTTTTGTTTTAAGCACATTCTGTGAATTACAGCAAAGAAGCGAGAGTTACTGGAGGTATTTGAATGAACTAAATATTTTAAGCTGCTTACAGTAATTTATTTTGAAAATCCTTTCTTTCAGTTAGGCGCACATCACAACCGTCCGTTCTCTAAATACGGTTAATGCAGTGATGCGTTTGAGATTTCGCCAGAATAAGTCCACAGCATCGTTTAGAGTGAGCAGATTGCATCAACTCATTTTTGCATTTTTAATTGTTTCTTTTTTCTTCTGCGGCCCCATTCCCCTCCAGGGAAACAGCCCGGCCGAACAGAAAGGTTAGTAATCGCTGTTGCAAGCAAGCTGCTGGATTTCAGATCATGTCACATCTTTTTTAGCCCCGTTAATAATGTAGTTTCCTATCTTCGTTCATGTATGCAGGCTTTACCTAGCCAGATGTTTAAAAGAAAAAAAAAGTGATATCTGCAATAATTATTGCTGCTGAGTGGTCAATCTTTTTTAAGTGTTGTTTTCAGCCTCTGTTCAGAGCTTCATCAGTAATCAAGGGTTAATTTCACACCTCAGTGGATTGCCTGCCTTAATCTCTATTCAGTGTAATTAAATCTGTCCAATAAAGTGAGCTCTTTTCCTCTTTGTTCTCTCACATCTCCTACTCTCTTTTTTTTTATTGTTTTACACCCATCACATCTCATCGTCTGAACTACAGGCCATCCAGCCTCGCTTGACAGGCAGAATCTATCCCTAAAATTAAAACATTCCTGGTCGAGATAGTAAGAGGGGAAAGCGAGGGAGGCAGGAAAAACGAGAGAAAAGGGAGGGAGAGAATGGCGGGGGGGGGGGGGGAGTCTGCTGAGCTTGGGAGAGGAAAAGGAAAAGAAAGGAAAGAGTAGCTGACACATCCAGTGTCTATTTTACTTTCTTTTCTTTTCTTTTTTTTCTCATTTCAGCAGAATGGAATGTGAAGATTTGACCCTGTCAATCAGGCCTCTTGACAAGTTTAATCACGGTGTGCCCTCTGCAAAATCATGGCTAAATAGGAATGCAAATAATAGAGCGCTGGGGCCTCTTATAAATGGTAATCAAGAGGACTAATCAACTGACAGGTCCACAGATCTGGCTTGCTGAAAGAGTCACTCAAATTTCTTCTCTTTTTTTTCATTTTAAGAGCACACTTTTAAATGACATTAATAATGGGGGGGGGGTAACACATCCATCTGTCCCATTCTTGTTTTACATGTATATATGTATGTAACACCTTATTTATGACTGCTTTTTAAGCTCCCAACTACTTTATTTTGTTCAAACTTTTTCCCCTGGTGGAGTAAAAGACAAAAGGTTACATTTAAGCCATGTAAAGGGTATTTTTCTTTTCAAGACAGACCAGCCGCACATTTCTGAACAATGTAAATGAGCCTTGCCAATCCACTCCTCTGTGATCTGCCACAAAAGTCAAGGGCTCCATGAAGACTTTGAAATGTTGATTCAGTTGAGTATGGTGACTTCCCTTAGCACCTTTAAAAATACAACTGATCTAAGTTTTATGTGCGCTTGAAAGTTGTGAAGGTTGACTCTCTTTCTCTCTCCCCCCGCCCCCCAATTGTCAAAGATGTCAAAGCTAAATATGAAATTCCGTCTTGCCCTGACTGCATCAAAAGTCAGGGTATTTTTTTCTTTTTAAGTCCATATATATGAAAAAAGATGGTACAAATCTCACTGCTTTTACTGGTTCTACTGGACAAAATACATCGCATGCAAAATCATTCAAACAAATCACTTAAAATTTAATCTCTCATTTGCATTGCACAAGTGGAATTGAGATTAAAATCTGGTGATATTCTATGTGAAATGTTGCAGATGCTTTATGTTTCTGTATCTATAAATCTTTTATTTAGAAGAAAAAAAAACATTTCAAGGGGGTAAATTGGATTTGCTGCAGCATAATTATACATGATTTTAGATGGTTTGGTTTGTCACTGGGAATAAAAAGGGTTATATGGCACGTCAGCTGGATCTAACATTTTAAAGACTTACACTTCTCTACTCGCTAATGATGGTTTACAGGCCAATTCTCTGGGGGCAGTCTGAGTGCTTCCAAGATATCACATCTTCACAGGCAATCCACATAACTTAGTCTGGCAATGCCAAAGGGAGGTTTAAAGACAAGCCAAAAGAATGAGTAAGAGACGTGTCAGGAAATAACATCATATATAAATCTCTGCAAACAAAACATTACGATATTAAATCCGCTTTTACCTTCTTTCGCTTCCTCTGGCTCATTTCTCTAAATTACAAAATTTAAACGTTAATGAGAATTTTTCAGGCTCCACTGTAAATCCCATGAGTTTGGTTTCCTGTGTTGCCATTTATACACCAAGGCACAGCCATATGCTCACCAGAATTTCATTTAACACACACACACACACACACAAAAAAAACCTCTCACATTTGCTCTGTGTTGGATTATAGTCCAGTTAAATTCAGTCACCTACCTCACCTACAGAAGAAGATCAGCATCCAAACAATGGAGCAGGCAAGACCAGACATCATTAGGCTTCTTAACACCTCACAAGACACAGACAGATTGACATCCAGCCAATTTGGCCATGAGCTGCGATAGCTACTAGTAGTCTGCAACCTCACTATGGACTAATGATGGTCCAAGCCTGTCTTGGCCCCTCACAGGCCCCTTTTGATCAGGTAGTAGAAATCCAGTGTGACGTGAAGTTCGCTATACATTCAGCAGTATTTACCTGCTGTGAGTTTGGCAGTTGATCAACATAAGAGTTATTTACACTGATGTACATCAGCTTTACAGTACAGCGCTGGTCACCTGTCATCATCCACACTGGAGAACGTGTTAAAATTAACAGAGTGAGAAACAGAGTGATAAACATCCAAACAAGGTGATGGCATATTGCTGATGTGCAACATGCAAACTTTTCCTGCAAAAAAAAAAAAAAAGAGAAGAAGATGTAATTATGCTATACTTAGCTGCAGACTCATCTATATACGGTCCATTTTGATTAAAAACAAATGGCACAGATCGTTTTGCACAGAGCAGACCATCTACTCGCGGCTGCAGGCAGCTGTACGGATGGTATGAAGGCAAATATAAGCAGGAATGATGCACGGTATTTATAGTATCCAGATAACACTAGGTTGGAAATTGACAGGCTCACCTAATGATGCTCCTCAAAGTGGCATGGATGCAGACGAGTGGACCTCTTCAAATGGGAGGCCAATCCCTGCTGACACAGGGGATAATAGCCCAGCATTGAGCCCATTGTCTGGGCACCACACACCATGGCATTTGGAACTGAGCAGCCCCTGTTCCCGCGGACAAATGATCTGCACTCTGCCAGGGGATGTCAGCCATCACATCTCTCAGTCAGTCTGTTCGCATGAGAGATGATGGCAGAGGGCACTTTTTCTTAACCCTATTAATTTATGAATAATTAGCATCATTGTAGCAGCAAATGGGGAAACTATCTATCTATCTATCTATCTATAGAACTGTGAAAAAGTGTCGAGTCACTGCTCATTTATTTACAGTATATTTGTTTCCAAGAAGCCAGACTTTGTTTTAATTTTTTAGGTTTTCTGAAGGTCTTTCAATATGTTTCTTTGGATAATGGCTGCGTTTGTGTTCATTCTAGTGGGTTTGTTTGTTTTTCATGTTAAACCACTTCATATTAACATCAAGCAGAAAAAGGCACCTAACTCAAAGGATCAACCAGTTTTGAATGATATTTTTAGGCACTTTGTTACTAGCAACCTGTTGCAAAAACACATCATGTGCTCCCATTTATTTAGCTGACTCTATGAAAAATGGTAATGATAAAACAGTTTGACAGACATAAAATAGTATTTTTGCACTAACAAGGTGATTCCCAAATAGCTGAAATCTGAAAACTTGGCATATCTTTAAATGGTGTACTTGTGTCCTTAAAAAAACGTGAGGAAACTGGACAACAGGAGGACAAAAGAAGAAGCGGCAGGCCTAAAAAACTATCTAGAGCAGCCGAGCAGTATCTGAAAGTCATGTCCTTAAGCAATAGAAAAAAAATCCAGCAAAGACCTGGCACAGGACCTGAGAGATGTATCTGATCCTTCACCTGATCCATCTACTGTTCACTGAAGCCTCATCAGAAATGGTCTGAGCGGAAGGGTGGCTGTCAAGAAGCCATTCTTAAGGAGGAGAAATGGGAGAAAACTGGACTGAAATTCTGGCAACAGGTCTCATGGAAAATTTTGGTTCAAGTCGTTGTTAGTATGGATGGAGGAGGTGAGGAGGGAGGTACAACAGTGAGTATTCTACAGCCATCTGTCAAACACCATGGAGGTCCCAACACCACTGGTTGCATCTCAGTATAGCAATGATCCCAAATATATGACCAATGCAGGAAAAGCACACATGGGTAGAAAAACACACATCAGTCATGGATTGGCCTCCCCAGAGCTCAGACCTCAACATTACTGAAGCAGTGTGGGAGCATCCTGACAGAAAACAGAACAAAAGGCAGCCAATATCCAAAGAAGAGCTTTGGATGTCCTTCAAGAAGCCTGGAGAACTATTCCTGAAGACTACTTAAAGAAATGACAAGAAAGCTGCCTATGAGAGTTCAGGTTGTGTTGAAGAATAAAGGTGGTCATAACAAATAATGACTTTTAAGCTTATTATAATTGTGTTTTGGCCTTATATACTGCATTTCCATATATGCTTACACATATTTTTTTTTTAAAATCATTGCACCTGTTTCCCCCTTTCCTAGCAAAATATAAAGAAATGAGGGGTCGCTGAAGACTTTTGCACAGTGCTGTATCTACCTACCTAACACAGACTGTATATGAATAATGGGAAAAGCCTTCAAGTTGTATTCTTTTTAATAGCCAGCAGGGGGAGAATCCTCTGGTAAAAAAAAATCTATGGGAAAACAGGCCCTCCTCTATCACCTCAGCAAAAACTTTTCTCATATATTTTTGGTCTCAGGTTTTAGTGACTACAACATGATGTTGATTTTGTAAATTACAGAGCGAAACAAAGATGATAAAAGCAGGGCATGCTTTAGGGTGGGCCTGCCTCGTGATTGTTGAATCACTACCACATGGGTATTCAGTCAGATCTACACTTTGCTTCCAGTTTCAAAACACCAGGAGGGCAGCAGCAAGAACACTCTGTTCAAGCCTTCACAATGAGACCTCACTAATCAATGGGCAACTTCATCTTTTACAATACACTCTATGCTACTAATCAATCTGAGAGCAGATCCTCTTATATTTCCTGTGTAGCCATCAGATATCGTGGACAAGACATCCTGCTCCATGGTGTAGAAATGGCCAATTAATTAGTTTATTAATTAATTAATTAATACATTGGCAGACAGTGGTGGTTACAAGATTTCTTTGCATGCAAATAGAGTGTGTAATTCTCATGGGGTCATTTTTAGAAAATATTACTACAGTTCAATTTTTAATTTTTTTTTTTATGGGGATTTTGATTGTTGTAAAATACCATGCGTGAGTTTTAGGTATGTTACAGCAGCATGACTCACTTTATGGCATTAAACATTTTGATTCTACATGTCAAACAAGAAGCAGCAGCCACATGTCAACAGTAAGTAAGTTGCCACATCTAAGTTTCTGGTTTTATTTAACCACGCTCGTAACATCTGATGTAGTTATGGCTGGAAACAGGCGACACTGAGGCACTGCATCGTGTCGTAAATACTTAGACCGCAAAATGCTAGCATTTAATAAGCAAAACTGGTTCTCCTGTAAGAGAAATAAGGGGACCTTAGTAGGTTATTGTTTAATTTTAGTCCAGATGTATGTAATCCATACCAAATTTGCAAAAACTATGATAAATTTGGGCTTTCTGTCTAGAAATAGGTGTAAATAACTATTTTAGCCATTAAGCTCCATTCACTTCCATTCATTGAGGACTATTAGACTACCCTTTTGGTAAACTGCAGCCAATTTCATCTCTGTAGATTAGCTCCAGTGGAACCAAAGCCTGCTCAGATGTGACTGATCATCAGAATTCAGCCTACAAATGTAAATAAAAAAACATATGGTATCAAAGATCATGGCCAATATGTACAGATCCCCATGTTTACATGAAAATATCTGTTTAGCCATTACCACCCAACCCACCAACTGCACTGCATACAGCTGTCCCACCCTGGATCTATGTAATAACAGCAAGTAAACAAAACAAACAATTTTAAGTTCTTATTTTAAGGTATTATTTTGATCTATCTATCTATCTATCTATCTATCTATCTATCTATCTATCTATCTATCTATCTATCTCACTCTGGATTTGTGTTATAATTGCAAGTAAACAAAAGAAACACTCAGCAGTCATTATAAACCCACCCACAGCTGCCACTGGGACCTCCATTAAGCCCAGTGTTCCTGAGATGCTCTGGTCTTATCTGATTCATCAACAAGACGTTGGCTGGCATGATTTATCTATGCCACTTACTTGTTTTCATTTTGCCCGGGGGCTGCTGCCAGCATCAGGGGCTTCTTTTTACAATGTGACAGCTCCATCTCAAGAGAAAAGACTCCCCATGCAAAAACAGTGCATCAAAACAAATAAGGCCTGAGCCACTTAAGAGAAGTGGCTGTGTTCAGGCCCCATTTTCACTGCATGTCAACCAAATGATGCAACAGCACACACATGGATCTGCATTACTTCTGTGCTTATGGCTTTTGTCTGAAAATTGCATGTATGAGCTTAAACACGTGGTTTAAATACATATAGGCTGATATGCATCTGTTGTTGCTACTTAATTCTGAAAAGGCTTTACCCAAAAAAAATATGCATAATGACTTCTTTATTGATTATTTGTATTTTTTTTTTTTACCGTAGGGTTCAATTTACCCATAGTCTTTGTGAATATTCTCTACCTCCTAGTTTACATCTCCCTTCCACTTCTCTAGTCCCCAAATCTACAGGCAACGGGACGCTCTTGTACATTAAATAAGAACTGTCACCCTGGGCAACTTGCAGCAATGAAGCATTTATTCTGCCTCACATTTCCTGGCACTTAGAATTATTTCCTTCATGCCTGATAACCAAATTACAATATGGCAGGTCTCCCTGGAGCCACAGGATTGTTAGTGCCAGCTCACAACATACTTTCAACTGATGTGGCATTTCATGTACAGCTGCCAATCAAAGCCAGCAGAAGGCTGAGATGTAAATGAGGGCGGGCCCGACGGTGTTCAATTACTGCTCTGAGCTCTGCATAATCCCCCTTCCCACTGACTGACTGACTGACAGCTCCACATTCCTCCTCATCCCCAGCTTTCTCCCCTAATTTCACTACCTTGGTTTTTTTTTTTTTTTGGCACATTGGGACATGGAACCAGGCATTGGAGGGAATTTCTGTCGTTTCCATTTCCATTTAGAATAGTGCATAAAAATGTATTATCTGACATCTGAACAACTGTAACCAAAAAGCGTCCGCAGTCCGAAAGTAAATTATTGCTAACAACAAATTCCCTGCAATTTGTGACCCGGAGCGCAAAGTTAAACAAAGTCTCCTATATGTAATGTCAGTGTCTTTTCCTCTATTGAATATAATTTTCTCTTTCCCATTACAAAACAATGGGAATTTCAACAGCTGAGTGGGCCGAGATACTCTCAGCTGCCTACTCAGCATCAACCTTTGGTAAATACTCAGATTAAAAAGATCCATGAATAGTGCTGGTATCTTTTGCTCTTTCTGTCATAAAGACGCCTTTAGATTCCTCTTAATCCTCGTGTTAAAGGTACGCCAGCTGAATGGCTTAAGCAATGTTCTGCTCGAGACTGAGAAATGATGCCGTTAGACCTGCAGGATTCAAAATGCTATGCTTCGTGCGGGAGTGCTTTAATACCACAATGTATCATCGGACATAATTCCATACAGCTCGCCTGGCTTCATTTAATTTTAAAATATCAAATTGTTTTCCTCCACAGTCACCTGATCTCGCCCGCCACCGTCTTCGTCATTTCCCCTCTCGTCTGTCTAAAACTGGCACTTTTGTTGCATTCCAAGAGGTTGATAAATCAATCCATCAAAAAATTCTTTGCGGTGAAACTCAATCAAGAAAGGTCATGTCGGCGGGAAAAGAACAGATTAAATTAGCATTGAATTAGACATGGAAAGTGAGCTCTGTCAAAACCATCACTGTGCTCAGCACAATTAGAATATGTTAATTATGCATTTCATTAAGGGGCCTCAGCGCTCTTTGAATGTGAGATGAAATGTCACTGGTGTAGGCAGCCGAAAAATGGAAGATTGCCAGGCACAACTTTCTTTGTGCAATGTGTGACACCTTCATTAACATCAGGGATTGCTAGTCTGATTAGACTTTTTGTATTAGTTTAAGCCTTTAGGCTTTCAAATGCTATGCTTTTTTTTTTTTTTCCCCCCTCTCTCCATTTTGATGTGGCAGCTAAGACCCTTCTCTATTTCCTAGCAGATATTGTCTGTGGTTCAATTCTTTGTTTAAATTCTCCGACATAATGCCGTGACATTGGACGTAACATCTCATTGTCTTTGTGCAGATGACGCCATTTACCACGTCTTTGTTTCACATAATCTTGGGTCACTTTCAGCAATGCGAGACTTGAAAAGCCAAATTCCCACACAGTGAGCTCATAATTAGGATATTCAGGGACGCCTTTGAATTAAAGCACTCACGATGTTGACATTAAATTGCATAGCTACAATTTGAATATAAATACAACATGCAGTTTTAAGCTTATACCATCAGTATTGTCCTTGATAGAAAGTTCAAATGCAAGTCATGTTTTATTCTTTTGATTGACTTAGGTGCATGGATGCAGTACTATTTTTTTAATAGATAGAAAGAAGAGGTGGGTACTTAGAGCCTGAGATCTGTACTGCTCTTCATCATAGCAAAGAAACTGCAGGACAGACTTATTTCTCTGCGCTAGTGATTAACTTCTGAGTGAACTCGGGAATATCCCACACACAGTGTAATGGTTGACAGGTCATCATATTGTATTCTGTGGCAATCACGCGGAGAACAGATGATAGGTAAGTGAGAGTCGGATCGTAGCAGCAGCTTACATTACAGATCAGCCAAGTTTTAAAACTTCATTAAAACAAAATGAAAGCACTTCCCGGCACACTTAAATTAAATCGAAATGCTTTGGGAAGAGATGATGAAAGCCAGAAGTGGGAGCTGTCTGACAATTTCAGCGCTCACATACTTTCATGACATAAGATGATTCTTGTGTGTTGGAAGTGAATCGTAGGAATGATTGTCTCTGGAAGACCCCATCTCGCAGATGTAATATAGATGTCTTGAATGAGTGACTACCTGCTGGTCTGTCTTTGTGCCCGTAACTGAGAATATACAATACCTGTAGAATAGAGCTCCCACCTGAGTAGCTACACTACAAGATTATCTTCCCTTGCCCACCACAGGAGGGTTAAGGAGGTGCGGAAGGGGGCTGGGGATCAATTTCTTTATGTCTTTATGATTTGCCGTGCAAGAGTCATTAATATAAAATCAATCACTGGTTTGATATTATAGTTTAATATCAAGATTTCATTTTTCATCAAGGACTTTAACAAGCAGAGCATCTTCTTCCGAGCCCTTTATCTTTGCCTGAAAGGATGTATTACGCTGCAAGGCTGTTCATATTTTCTGTGGCTACTTTTCGCTTTATCCACCTCGCACGGTCAGCATTACGTTCCAGATGAGAGATGGTTTGGAAAAAACCGCAAGGATGAGGGTCCTGTAAACGATGAAGTCAGATCATTCACTGTCTCGGCTCCGTTTCAGGTTTTGGTTTATGGGGATCCTGCGGTTGCACTGAAGGCTCTGACATGTGCAGGACTGACTGCTCAGGTGGGAGAAATTTAGTTTGTTCACAACTTTGCCACAGGTGTGTCATTTGCCTTTCTTGTCTCGCTGTCAAGCGTCTGTCACATTAAAACCTCAGCAGCTCTGACAGTTGCACTCCTAAGAGAAGTGGAGTAATTAAAATGTATCAATCACTTGCTTTAGCTCGCGAAGCTATTTTTCACGTGTTTGATCTGATATAGGCAGCAATAACAAAACGAACAATGAAAGCGTCATGTTGGAAAATAATCTACTTACAGGTCCAGCACTGGAGGGAAGCACTCAATCAAACGTGAAAAATGGAGGACTGTGTCCAAGGCCTAAATGTATTCCATGGCCGGAGAATGAACTTGCTGCCCATGTGACACATGATTTACACAGGAAAAGGCCTGTGACTCTCTACAATGATAGATCTATGCCTAAGTCTGCCTGGGCTTACTCTATGACATATAATCCTTCTCTTTTAAGTTGTAAGATAGAGATAGATAACAAAATGCTGTATTGATTTCCCTGTCTGCACAGCGGCTGGGTTTTTAAGACTGCACATGTCCATGTCTGAATCTTGACTACAGTGACAGCTGTCTCTCTGCACCTCATTGTATCCCCGCTGCTTACATTTGCATCATTAGATTTAACTTAATTTTACTGATATCAAGTGCATGTTCTGCATAAAAAAAAAAACGAAAGCCCTTTCCGTCTCCGTAAAAGATCTTTTACAGAATTATTTATCCACATGTTGACCGTACTGTGTTTGATACGTTACGGGCGGTTCAGTTTATGAGACGGATATCTTGCAGTGTTTTCAGCTGATTATCGCAGTGCATGCTATTCACGCTCTTTGAGGCATCTTCTTCATAGATTCAGAAGCTTGTTATGGATCTGTGGCACGAGTTCCCGTACGCAGATGGAGACGGAGGCTACCTCAAACGTGCCGAGGATCGGGAATATTCTTAAAACGGCTAATTTGTTTAAATACATTTAAAGGGAGATTATTTGATGTAATACTACCGTTTGTCATCAACCAAATCTGAGGTGGTTTTTATGCCAGTGAGAGCAACAAAGCGTGTGGTGCCTTCACAGTTTTTCTTGCAAAAATATTCACCCCAGTCTTATAGACTATGATGTGTCACACAGTGTGTGACTTGTCAACCAGTGTCTCATCATGCATCTGACATTTTTGACAATTTAAATTTTGTCACATTAGATGGTAAAAAAAAGGTAAAAGAGAAATAAAGCTGTTTGCAGCAATGACCTACGTAAGAATGTTGCTCCTCATCTGAGGGAAAAGCATTTCTACAAAAAGTAATAAGAGATTAGAAAACAATAAAACAACAGAGATGCTTGGAAATACACTGCGATATGAGTACAGATTTTTTATATAGCACCGGGAAATCTACTGTGAAAGCACAGTTTTGCAACCTACCAATTTCCTTACCTGAATTATTGCGCATGCATCACCGCAACCTACCAATTACTTCTTACATTAAGAATGTGAATTACAACAAAACTACTGTAATAGGAGCTTGATTGATTGAAGCTACTTGGAAGAAAGTAGCTCAAACTATCTTGTGAAATGAACGCATGAATTAACAAAGTGCACAGTGCACGCGCATGTGGAAGTTAAATATCGCATTGCCGCAGAAACAAAGGAATAACTGCAAACAGCTGACTAGCTGAGCATGCTGCAAGAAGTGGACACCTGCTGAGAGGTCACAGAGAAACAAACAGTAATAATGATCAATTAAAATAAATAATAACTGGAAAGTGTGAGAAATTCAGGTGGGGCCTTGAATCAAGCAGGATTAACAGTACGCAACTACTTCCTTAACTTTTGCTAATAAATAGCAGCAATCAATACTGACTATTGACTATACACTCACACCCACTTTATTAGGTATACCTTGTTAGTAGCAGGTTGAACCATCTTTTGCCTTCAGAGCTGCCCTTAATTCTTCATGGCATGCATCACACGGTTGCTACAGATTTGTCAGCTGGATATCAAAGGCGGACTGAGAGCTGTTGACTGGAGACCATTTGAGAACAGGGAACTCATTGTCATGTTCAAGAAACCAGTTTTTAGATGATCAGAGCTTTGGGACACAGCATGTTATCCTGCTGGAAGCAGCCTCCAAAAGATGGTTACACTGTGGTCGTAAAGGGATGGACACGGTCAGCAAAAGAATATTCAGGTAGGCTGTGGTGTTTAAATGATCAGTTAGTGCTAAGGGGTTAAAAATGTGCCCAGAAAAAATTTCTCAGTTTCCTGCTCTTAGCTGACAGGAGTGGCACCCCGGTGTGGTCTTCTGCTGCCACCGTCCATCTGTTTCAAGGTTCTACATGTTGCACGTTCAGTGATGCTCTTCTGCATACCTCGGTTGTAACGGCTGGAGAACGGCCACTCACTGGATATTTTCTCTTTTTCAGACTGTTCTCTGTAAACCTTAGAGATGCTTGTTGAACTTCATCAGGTCATCTTGACCATGTCTATACGCTTAAATGCGCTGAGCTGCTGCCGTGTGATTGGCTGATTAGATATGTGCAATTGAACAGGTTAATAAAGTGTCGGGTGGGTATATATTTAACAAACAAAAACAAAGTTGAAAAAAAAAAGGAAGAAAGTGAGACTCGGTGCATCTAAAACATTTCCTTCCTGACAACATCTTCACTTTTTTATTTGTTTACAGGGCACCTTTAATTTCATAACCACAATCTCCAGAAAATGTTTTCGGCATATCCTGAAAACCAACTGATCAGAGTAGCATTAATGATTGGTTCTTATCTGACTGTGTTATCCTCAAAAGAAACTCATAAACAACATTTAATTTTTACTCAGTAAACCTGCCATATATTGTCAAACCACAGTGCGTCAGGTTGACGGGAGATTTGCTGCTATAACAATGCATTTTCTCAGTCTGAGACTGTGTCCTAATCTGGGCCAGGAAACGTGAGTTGCAGCAGCATGTCACGTCACATTAACACATCCTGATTGTCACATCACATTTAATTGGAGTTGTATCACAGAAAAAACAAAACATGTCCAACCATATTCTTATGCATGCTCTCTCATGCTCTTATGGGTCATTAGACAACATTCAGTAGTTTTTGGATAGGTGGTGAAGGGTGTTTTTTTTAATTTTTTTCCCAAACTTTGCTTGAGGCCCATGGACCTAGGCTGTGTTTACAGGCTGAGAGAAATAGCTTAAATCTGCTGGCGTCAATGCTGATTCATGTCAAATTGAGTGGCAGGTGACCCGGGAGCCGGCAGCCAGACAGTGAGACGGATTACAAGTGAGCAAAACGCCAACAACCTCTGGCCTGCTGTGGGGCAACAGATGACAGCAGAGGAGGGCAAGAGGTGGAGAGCTCTGTATGCACCCCCCCTCCCAGCCCTCCATCCATCTATCCATCAACCCATCCCCCTCTTGGCCACTATCCATTCAAGTTTACTGATGGACAAGGGGAAATGAGAACATTCACTTGTTAAAATAATACAGCGATGTCAGATATTATAGTACCTTCTTACAGATTCATTGTTTTACTATTTAAGGGTCACTACAAGTGTGACTGTGGTGCATCTGGCTTGAGTTAGGCCCATATTGTTACAGTACACGTACAAAGCAGCAGATTGTGAAATTGCTTGTCAATCAAAAAGGTCATTGTAGTTACAGTATGTGGTAGTAGCAGCTATAATTACATTCTAGCTGAATACAAGAGAGGAATAAGTGTTTCTGGCTTTAGGACTAACAAGGCTGCAAGTCGGGAAGTGGTGCATTAATAGAAAGGTGTGAACACTTTACGTTCCTTGTGAAAAAATGTGGACAAGAAGAGAGAAGGAATGAAAATGATCCTGCTAGCCTACAAATGTACAGTGGCAAAAAGAGAGCATTCCTGTGCCCTTGTTGACGGCCGGCTGCAGCAGAGCCAACAAACCCCGAATTCTCCTGACGGCGTCTGAGGGGCCCGAATCCAATCCCCTCCGATTCCGGTTGTTAGCTTACAGCGAGGACAGCCCTGCACAGTGCTGACAGTCAAATTCTTTCCAGGCTGTTTCCTTGGATTTTTATAAATGTTATATCTCACTGTGCCATGATACACAGAAATCATATTAAAACGTTTGCAGCTGAAAGTCAATAAAATGAAATGATAAAAAGCATCAATATTCTATAATGCGTGGGGGAAACAAAATCAGCTTTCTAAAAATTAATATTAGTAAAAATAAATAATAGTAATTTTGCACCCAAACTGCCCCCATCTGGGCCAATCAGCAACAAATGTGTCACTTTGTTTTGAAATGTAATTTCCCCTCGGACCAATCAGTGTAATTCTGATTGCCGAAGAGCAGTGGCGATATGAATCATTTTCCACATTTTGTCAAAGTGAGATCAGTCATGTCTGATGTTTTGTGTCTGACACATAAATGAGCAAACAGATGTTGCGCTGTTTCTATCGGGCTCATATGTGTAATTCGGAAAATCTAAAAACACAGCTGGTAGTTTCATAGTTTTCAAGACTTAGACGAATCTGAAAAGCAGCATCTCCACAACTCTTCTCTGGTATTAACCCACCTTTCAAATATTTAAGGCGGGGGGGGTTCATACTAGTAAGAGTATTGTCAGCCAGCCCCAAGCTACTGTCAGTATTTTAGTGTCTGCCAGCTCATTGTGCCCATTTTCTGACCATTTCCATCAAACTCAAATTTGCTTATAAACCCCATACTCAAGCTCATGTCAGCAACAAACTGGTGAACTTTAACATCTAAGGATCCTCCACCCCTAAAATAATAAAAGAAAAGCTGTACTTGAATTACCCGGCCCCTTCAGTTGTGTCTTTGTGGACGTCTGGACCACCTCCAGCACAGCTTCTGTTTTTAGATCTTTCCTCGCAAACGTACTTCTGACCTCTTGCATGTGCTCGGCCGCAGTTTCACCACACACCTCAAATATGAGCGGAGAACAAACATCAAGTTCTGCGTGAAACAGGTTCAGCTTTCAGGTCGAATCATCCCTGGTGATGAAAGCTGGAACTCCAGCTGTGACCCAGAGCCCAAACAGGAGTTTTTAGTGGTTTGTGGTGTCGAGGCCTAAAGGCGGTGCATCGGGTCAGGAGCATAACCAAGAGAACGGTCGTGCACTGTGAATTAATCTCCCGGAGTCAGACTGTCAATGCAGAGCTCTTCTCAGCCACCTAAGGGAAAAATTCAGTAGGAACGACTTCACCCGTGAAGCCCACAACGACACCATCACAGTGCAATAATTCTCTGGCCGGGACACGCAGCCATTCACCAGCTGATCACTTTTTCCTCAACATTTAGCTTTGATGTTGCCCAATTAAAGTTCATCACATCTGCTGGGCTTTTTAGCAAGCTCAAGTTTGTGTGCAAGAATTGTTTTATGTGATCTTTTTATTTGTTAGAACAAAATTAAATAAACAACAGATTTTTCATTGAGACAAGAATAATAAAGTGGAGGGGAAAAAAGAGCCCGTGGTGACTGAAACTCTCGACCTTGCCGTCCAGAGTCGGTCTTTTATCGTAATAAGTTCGGTGATCCAGAGGCTGCTTCAGTCGCGCCGCTGGTTTGTGATACTGATGTTAGATGGAGGTCCAGATATGGTAAGTTTGCCAGGGAACAAATGAGACATAATTAACAGATAGATAAGAATAAATATCATCAGTATGTTGTTGATATTTACAAAAGCAGCTCCAATAATACTAGTGGACATTGCATGGCTGTACACAACCATTCAACAACCAAATAAGTTGCCAATCAAATCTCATTGCAATAATCCAGTCATGTTTTTTTCGATGGCCGCACGAACATCACCTTTGTTTTCCCGCCCACCCTGCTCACCAGATTTCAACCACCCCCTCCCCAAATTTAAATCCACGTTGAAAGGCCACCATTTTGACACAGCGGACAAGATCCTGTACGTGTGACAGGTGCGCAAGTCCGAGTCATCAAAACAGGACTTCCAAGTAGCAATCTAAAAATATCAGCTACACTTAAAGTGGGGCAGCACTGGCTGGGGAGACTTCAAGTGGAGAACAGCCAAATTTATATCAGGTATGTTTTTTTATTTTATTTTTTTAACGATTGCACCATGTTAATGTTATATTTACGACTTTTTGCATTATCCCCGAGCAGACAAATCCGTCTCGACTTTCCTCAGGTTTTCTCAAGGTATCACAACAGCTACAACAACAACATTTTATCGTAGGAACTCTTTTTTTTAACAAACAGTAACCATAATATTACAAAATAAAATGTAATGTGTTGATGAGTACATTACAGAAGAAGTCAAAGTCTGCCCTGCTAGCTGTTGACAGCAGGGTCTGGGCTGTACTTCTCTTTTTACAGGTGTGAGTGGTCATACAAGCTGATATTTTTTCCACTGTAGCTAACATCAGGCTGGAAATTACTGCAACAATACATCTGTGAGTGCCTGGTTCTACAGGAAGCTGTAGTCAGTTGTAATCTTGCACCTTCTGGCACTGAGTGTTTAGTTCAGTTTATCTTTGAAATCCCCTTGTCACACACACTGGCACTCTCTGGTATCAGAGCCTTACAATAAAATGAGTTTCTATTGGTAAGAATGTGACAAAAAGGGACTGGGTTTCTGCTCACTCCCAGCAAAATCTTTATGCCACCTGCTAGGATGTGTTTTGTTCTTAACCTGAGTGTCTGTTATCTGTATTAAAGCTCAGGATGTACTTAGGAAGTTCAGTTTCACATCTCTGGACCCTATAACCATTTATCTTCATTAATTTTGTACTTTTATGCATTTTTATTTGACAATATTAAGATTTGATCTGAATAAACTTAATACCCGTTTCACAGTTTAAGCACATGAATTTCAGACTCGGAGTGGGCAGTTTGAAAACAAAGATCAGAGCTGATGCAACACACTCTGAGATACTGTGGGGGATTCTTTGTACCGCGCAGTTCATTATGGTCTGCTGCCTACATGGCCCATAATTCCTAAGCAGACCCAAGGAGCTGCTGCAGGTATCTGGTAAGCTTACGGCTTCTATCGCTCAACTCCCAGACATTTTATAAATGTTCAAGCTTAAAGTCCCAACCAAAGCTGAATGAAGTGGCAGAGTCACTGGGCACGACTTGACTTTACCTCACACTAGCTGTCAGGTCACACCATAGACTGTAAATAAAAGATGGAAGTTGCCACCAACTTGCCACATTGGTTGAACCCTTTTAGCACTGTGGCCACGGCCATCTTGTTTTATTTTTTTGGATTCAGATATATTTAGACAAGAAGACGGAGAGCTAAGTTATCAGCTAACGCTAGCAAGCTTGGTTAGTAAGGTGGAGAAGTATGTTTCAGAAACTTGATGCAACACCTACCAGAGGCCTAGCCAGCACCCGCCTGTCTCTTAAAGAGGTCATGCCCCTAGTAATGAATATATTCATTACTCAGTACAATTTAAATGGGTGAATTAGAAAGAAAAATCAACCCCTCTACAGTCTCAGAAACGCAAAGATTTGTATGTATTTATGCTACAAAAGTGGGCATTTTAATAGGGCGATCTATGGGAACTGGCTTCATTTGGAGCCAGGACTGCAGGTTTTAGCATTTCCAGTTTCACTTTTCATCCCTGGAGCACACTGGTGCTTGGAAAGGCTTTAAACATCTACTGTATATAAAAGAGTGGGTGCAGCTTCTGTTTTTTTTGTTTTTTTTTTTTTTTAAATGAAGCAAATGCAGAAGTGCCTTAGTCTTTCTGAAGGCCAGCAGGATGCAACTCCTGTCTGATTGTATTAAAGTCTAAAATAAGTGGAGTAATTCCATTTGAGCTATGACATCGGTAAATACTTTTTATGTGTTTACAGTCTCAGTTGCTAGTTTTAAATCCTGTTAAATACTACATGATAGTTATTTTGTAAATTATGGTCCTCATAAGAGTTAAAAAAGGAGAATAAAGCAGGGTTTCCTTTAGGGCATCGCTATCTTCTGATGGACAAGTTGCAGCCACATGAGCATGTACTGTCTCTTGCTTTTTAAATTTTGAAACATGAAGATGGCTACAGCCAAAATAAATGATCACTGTGGCTGTATCCATCGTTTATGTACAGTCTATGCTGTAGACAGACTTTGATGTGTACAATTGGGGAAACTTTTTTTTTTATTAACACAAAGCAAATATTTGCATATTTATAGGGGCGGGGGTAACTAGCACTTTTTATGTATTATTGTGAACAGAAAAAAATGTCATGTTGAACATCTGGCTTTTTATCCTGCTTTTAGTTAGACTTTTATGTGGGTAGAGAGAAAAAAAACCCACCTGCTGTTAAAATTCTGGACTTGACAATTTTTTCCTGAGAAAACTTTGCTGCGTTGGCAGAAATTTTATTATCTATCCCCTATGTGGTTTTACTTCCAGTCTTCCTTCTTTTTTTTTTTAATTGTAGCTGCATTGCTTGTCACCATTTTTCAAAAATACTTCCCACAAACTTCCTGCTAAGAGTTCAAACAACTGAATAATCCACTGAGTCAAATTCCCTTTTCACTTGTCACAAGAATCAATATGATCAAACATGTTTCCAGATATAATATCTATTTACAGCTCATCCACGGATTACTCAAAGCACAATCCTGTTAGATGAGTCCCACATGTTCTGACCACCATATTAAAGCCTCCTAATAAGCCTAGGTGTCACCCCGTCTCTGATGTCTGGCCACCCCCCCACCCCCCACCCCCCGCCTTTTCTCTGTGAGTCCAGAGATGCTTGGGAGGCACAAGCAGCCAGTCGGCAAGAATTAGAGCAGCGTCCATGATTGTGCTGACGTCTGCAAGGGGCTAGGCTGGAGATTAAGCCCAATAAAAATGTGTGATTTGTTGCTTTCATATTTGGAAGATGTCAGCTTCAATTTGAGCTAGCACGCTGCCTTGAGGCAGGCTGGGTGAAAAATATGAAGGATGCGCTGATGAACTGCTGGCAATCAAGTGTTAGTTCTCTCATCCACTATATGATGGCAGTGAAAACCTCCACACATTGTTACATAGCAGCTTGGCAAAATACTGATGGCATCATTTTTGTTTATTATAATACATTTCAGTTTAAAATGAAGGGAATTTAATGTATTTAATAATCTTTTGTTCAGTCATTTATTTATACTTTTGCCAAAGGCTTCTCCTGCTACTACAGCTACCACAGTTTGTTGACTTTTAGTCACAGTTTTCAGCCTTCATAAGCAATATGCAAACATTTTAAATCACATTTACCACCATATAGTAAGCAGATACTCAGAGCTTCTTAAGTCTTGTTCAGCGCAGTATTTATATTATTAGAATTTGGCCTTTTGTTCTAAATTTGCTTCACAAATGTCACTGAGAGACAATATAATTGTTGGCCATTATATTAATAAAGACAGTGCTGTAAACATGAATTAAATCTAAACTCTAATTGTGCTTTTAGGTAAAGTACTACCTAAATTTTGATCTTAAATGTTAATACAAATTTAAAATTGTAATTATTTACCTATTGAAGTGCAGCCACAAATACAGCCCGGCTCAAATGCAACAAAATTACTCACTGATCCTTTTCAAAGAATTGGCAGCAGTAACATGTGAAGGGGGGGGGAGAAATATTTAAAAAGCCAAATGTGAACAGATTTAAGATCGTCTTAGCATTATCTGGAGTGCGGACGGACCGACTGTTTAAGATTCTGAAAGTTTCAGACTATCTCATGCATTATAACTGAAGCACCACCCTGAGTTCCCTGAGTTTAATCTTTTTTGCAAGTGCTTCATCAACCTTCAGCTTTTTTGACAAGACAGAAGTTTCAGCATGTATGATTAATAAGATACAAATGTGCAACTGATATTTGATAAATGACTTTGGTTTCATATTCATGATGTACAATGAATATGCAGCACCAGGGGCTTAGGCCTACTTGATTGATCAAATGTATTCCATTCATCACTTATTTTTGCTTAATTAGCATATTTGAAGCAACACCATTAACAGTGGAGGACTATGGGCTATTTAGAAGATATGATGTATGTAAGGGAGCAGACATACGTGCATAACTCTTTGTCTTGCAGTGCTCATATTCTCAGGAGGTAGAATTCATTAGAAGGCAGATTTTTAGAGCTTATTATTAACCACAAAAAGAAATAAAGCAGGGAGGCAGAGGTATAGCATTAAGATATGTTGTTTTTTTTCCCTGACCGCTTTTATGTGTTGAATATTTTCTCCTTCACATTTAAAGCTAATATCATGTCACTGTGTCTTCAATAGTACAATGTAGGGCAATAAAATGTTCTGATATGTAATATGTGATAGGAATAGAGCAATGTGGTGCTCTTTGCTGGAGATTTCTCTGAGGGACGTAATAACCTGAGGACGTTGGGGAGAATAAATGGGAGTAAAGGGAGTTAGGATGTGGGTCATTATAGCTATAAGTTCTAAAGCCCTTCATTAAACACATGAGCTAGTCATTACGCTGCTGCTGTGTGATGAACATTTTGAACCCCCCCCTCCCTCCGCGCCACCTCCGGTTTACAGGCCAGATGATGCAAGTGAATCCATGCTTGCCTGGCACGGGGCGAAGCAAAGTCAAGCACAGTGTAAATGTTTTGTGTGTATCCAAGCAGGCAAATTCTGATGCACATTTGCCCTATTACAGCACATCAGCATCAGCGAGATGCACGCCAGTGCAAGCAAGGCGCGTACACTTATCATTATTTGATAGCATGTTTAATGACAGATTGACAAAGGATTTGCAAATGCGAGCTGGCGTCAATTTTGCTAAGGTTGGTTTTCATTGCATCTGCGACGCGAGTATACTTATGTGCATGATTTGATTTTTTTTTAATTTATTTATTTTTTCCAGCCAAGTCATTAGGACTGTTTTAGAAAGTAACTTCAAGGAGGGAATAATAGAAGCACTTTTGATATTTTGAGTCAGACAGTGAGACATTTGCAAAGCCTTAAAGCATTTCGAAACAATTTCACAGCTGAACTTTTGTAAAAATCAATGATATTAATAGTGAAAAATAATAAAATAAATTGGCTTCACTCCATTTAGAGTGTGACTGCATCCACTGCAGACTCCCTCCCTCAAGAGCAACACGGATGGAGTCATGCTTCATCACTGCGCCATCTAGCCAGTGCTAATGTGGAAGAGCAGCAAATATAAGCTTATTTTGTGTTTATGTTACGTCCATGTGTGAGCATGTTGCTTTTTAGTGATATGTATGGCAGCCGGTTTAAAACCAGAACTGTGCATGTGTCTGCGGATGTGTCTGTGTTCTGTAATTAGCCAGGACACGTTACATGTAGGATGCAATTAACAGCTTTAATGTATGCAAGCATCCAAAATGAGTATAAAGCACTAAAAGAATAATGGGGTTATTTCACCTAATTATGATGATTATGGTACATAAAGTATGTAGGCATTTAATAAATCATGCATCATATTAGATAGAACAATGTTCAGCGGATGTGTATTTTGATTTCCTCGTCTCTACACTTAATGCACCTTTAAATGATTGCATGATAAGAATCTTATTAACCTTAAAAACATCCGCACAGCCATACAAGCTTTTTGTGTACCAACAATAAATCCCACATTGACTTTGACTTATTGTGGCAAATTATGGTCAGAGACAACTAATTTCCTTCTGTGGCTGCACTGATGACAGCATTTTTCTTTAGTTAGCCTTGGGTAAGACTCTACTAGGTTGTGCTGATTCTTCAAAAATGTACTTGTAGCCTAAATATGCTCTGAATAATTTGGATCTACATATAGGAAAGTGCTGTGGGTAGAATTACAGTAAATCAACATGCATTTTTTTTTTGTTGATAAAAATGGAAAAAGTATGTGTTGCAAAATGCACAGCCTCACTTTAATAAACAAGCAAACAAAAACAATAGTATTCTAATGGTTTTCCTGCAAAGCAGTCTGCTGCAGCTTAAGAACAATGCATGCTTCAATTAAAAAAAAAAAAAGAGAAAGTTGTTCCTTTAAAACATAATGGCCCTACAGACAAATCAGAGATCCATCGGCGAAGAAAGGCACTAAATAATTTATAGCTTTAATCTGCTCACTGAGGTGTGTGGTCTTTGACAGTAATTATAAATGCAGGGAGAAATTATAGCTGAATACTTTAACTGCATTAGGAGTCATCTGATGAACAACGTGATTGCCTGCTCATTTCCAACAATAGGGGGCAAGTTGGTGTCACAGCATTCAAATCACCAGAGTGCCCATGTGCTTTTTCCCATTTACCATCAAATGTCAGTTGCCCGTTATAAAATAGAGATTTGATGGGTGGAGGTAATTGAGGACTTGATTGCTTGAAAAAAAAAGAAGAAAAAAAAAGGAAAGATGAATTGCATAAAATGTTTATGAATTTAGGAGGCAATTATTTTTAATAGCCTTGAAATAATAGAGCTGGAGGAAATATGTTTAATTGTTATGATACCATCTTGCAGCAACAGCAGCCGCATTCACAGGCAAAGCAATAAAGTCTGACAACAAGATCTTTGAAGTGTATCTAAAAGTCATAAGGTAAAAAAAAAATTTAATATGGCATGCTGTAAAGTATGAGGATGTTGTCTTTTGTCTCATATAGGTTCTGTACGGTTTGAAAGAAGCGCAAAGATATCATAAATTTATATGGCTCACATTATTCTGCAGGTCCGGATATTCAGCTGAAACTTGGGAGAAAGAAAAAATCTATTACTGGTAACCAGAAAGTTTTTTCTCCAAATTAATTACATTTCAAACTGAAATTAGATAATCTGATAGTGAATCATATCAGCTGATTACTGTGTGTAACACTAATCTTGGAATAAGCAAGGACATAACAAAAACACCCCCTCCCCCCAAAAAAGAAAAAAAAAAGTACAAGGCATTATCAAATGTTAACTCTTTATTTGAATAAGTAAAAAAAAGGTGCAGGTATCACAGGTATCGTCTGTCTTTTTGTTATCCTTGTTGCATGAAACAAGCTGTTTTTTTTTTTCTAAAATATATTTACATGTGAAATATCCTCATTTTCAAACTGTCTAATTTATTTTTTTTGAGTCATGTACAGGATCCGAGTCTAAACTGGTGATTAAATTTTTATTAAAGTGCTTTTTACCCCCCCCCACCACCTCCCCCATCTATCATTGCAACACAAAACATCTTTACATAGCAATACACTGTACAGGTCTGCAATGAGTGTGATCATGTTATCAGGCTACCTGCTTCAACAGCTGCGCACTGTATCACAGAGGTTGTAAAGTACAATTAGGTCATTATTTTGTCTTTGAAATACAATTGAAACTTGACATATCATACAAATAAATAGTAGTCATAGCCATGGCTATTGCATGCAAACATCAGCAATAATGTTTCTTCAAGCAGGAATAAATTTCATTACTGGTGATGCATTTGAGCGGGGTGCAAAAGTATCTCTTAGTGTTTCCTTACACAAATTCTAACCAGTGTGTCTTTGTTGTAATCCATGATTTTTTTTCTTCTTTTTTTTAAGTCATTACAATGCACACTACACAATGATAATTGAAAAATGGTTGAAATATCTGACCCGTGTATTGAAATTATAAAAGCAACAAAAGGGGAAAAAAGTGATGGTAATATGAAAAACTACTCCTTGTCCATTTCCACATATTGTGAATGGTTGTCAGGGGATTTGCTGTGAGTTTTACTCAAATGGAGTTTGACTGCGTGATTACTTGCAAATGTCCGACAGCATAGTTTACATTTGAATTTTGAGTCAATGTCCTCCTCCGCGACTAGAGCCTCTGTGGCTCTGACGCTGAGGGCCTTCGACAGTTCCGGCTCCTCCACCTTTGTCTGGTGCTCTACCGGCATTTTGCACATGTCTTTGATTTGGAACCCGAGATGGGATTCCAGATGGGAAATGAAAGTGTTGGGTGACCTAAACTGGGAAGCACAGTCGTTGCAGTAGAAGACTGGGTGGCCCGTGTCCATGTTCTTCAGGAATTTGGTCCCCCCAGTTTTCCGCAGCTGGTACTTAACATTTGCTAACCAATGGCTTATGGTAGTCATCGACAAGCCGGTGAATTTGGAGATGTGCATCCGTTCCTGAGGGCCGAGGTCCGAGAGCAAATACTTTCCTTCGGAGGTCATGAAGAGACTGGAGGCAAACTGAGCTTGCAGGATAAGTAGATGGCGTGGATTCCAGTTTGACTGTCTGCCTTTACGCTTGTGGACGGAGTACACCTCTGCAGACACGTCCTCAAAGCGCCTAACATCCGATTCCAGTTTCAGAGACGGAATCCTTGACGGTATGGATGGTTTTGGAGTGGTGGCTTTTGGAAGCACTTTGACCATATCAGCAATATCAGAAAGAGCATATTTCTGTGGCATCGGTGTAGAAGGCTGCACTAGCATGGAGCTTGCCTTGTTGTGTTTAGATTTCGTCAGGTCTATTGGCTGGTCATCGTTAACAAAGAGAAAGGTGTTGTCAGGCTTATTTCTTACAGGATTTCCGAGCATTAAAGCTGGCTTCTCGCTGCTACGGTTAACGTCAGCAAACATAGACTGCGTGTGAGCCGATAGTTTATCTACTCTTGAGTTATTGGGCTTATTTGCTTTGCCCAGATGATTGTTCAGAACTGACTGCAGTGCACTGAGGGGGTTTATGCCAAGTATATCCGGAGTGTCACTGAGAGGCTCTGAAGCAGTGCTGCGTCCATTGCTGGCAGTGGGGCTCGGCGTCTTGCCTCTGTCTGAGAAATCTGGGCTCAACTTTCCTTTGATCGTTTCACTCCCTTCATTCAGACAGTCTGTATCAAGCTTTGAAGAGGAAGAGGAGTCATCCTGACAATCGCTGTCATCATTCTCCACCAGATCAAACTTAATATTCTGACTTTCTTTACCATCGCTAATGCCAACCTTTTCTTTTTTGATGTCCACATTTTGATGCTGTCCCTGGGGAGCCTCAACTCCCACAGCACCGTGGTATAGCTTCCCCTTTGGGGCAATCGGTCTCAGCTTGTGGTTAAATGTCTGCTTTAGCTGAGTAGGTGGAGATGCTGAGAGAGGGGCACTTTTGATGATGCCAGAGAGCTGATAGGCAGCATGAATGCTTGGGTAGGCACTCCAGCTCGGTGTCCCTGTTTGAGCTTTATTTATGGCAGAGGCCACTGTGTTGGCTAAAGATTTAAGAATGTCCCCTCCTCCACCTGAGTCCTGTTCAAGATCCTCCTCACGGAGATAAGGGTACTTAAAAGTCCCATTGCCAGCCTTTTGATCCTCGCTCTCCTGCTTGTCATCTTTAGTATCACTTTCTTCCATTTTGACTGAAGTTCCTTCCCCCTGGCTATCCTTCTCACTGTTCCCTGGGGAAGGATTTTTTGGAGACACTTTTTCTCCTTCAGTGTCACTGGCAGCAGGCTCAGCTAATCCCTGGATCTTTTCTATGGCCAAGGGGTCAAGCGCTAACTGTTTACCCTTTTTAGATGCTGAGTTTGTAACTTTGATGAAGTGTCCAGTAACCATCATATGCGTGGTCAGTTGCTGAAGGGTGTCATGGGAGCTTCCACACTCCATGCATTTGAGAATCTGAGATTTGCATGTCTCAAACTGCCAAGTGTAACTCGCGCCATTCTGATATCCATATCGATTATTGTTAGCATTTGAAATGCTGGCAGCTCGTTGTGCCTCAGTGTAGCCAGACACGCCAGTCGTGGAGTCAGGGGAGCAAGGCCTTGTTGTTTCGAAAGCCCGTTTCTTTGCTGGTGGCAATAATTTGGGTGTGATTACTGGGATTGGCTCTTTTAAAGGCACTTTTTGGTAATGCTTAGTTTTAATCATATGGACACTCAAATCCTGGAGCGAGTCAAAAGAATGGCCACAAAACATGCATTTCAAAACTTTCTGTGCATCCTCCTTCCCTTCCATATCTTGCAAATTTCGTTTCCTAGATTTGGAGGATGAGGCAGAGGAATTACTCTGCTTGCTGTGGTTGTTGTCTTGGTAGTGCCCACTCTTGTTCATGTGGACTGTCAGCTCCACGAGAGTGTCATATGCAGCGCTGCAGTCCTTGCAGCGAAATCGGCTGGCTCCCGTGAACACTGAGCCACAGGGTTTGGTGGTTTGCCTGTACAGGTGGACAGAGCTAAAGAGGTTGGGTTTGGATGCGGGCTTTGGGGAGAGTGTCTGCTGCAAGGTCTTAGAGAGCGCGTCCTGGTGCCAGTCAAACTCACTCTTGGCGCTTCCATTGGTGCTGTCACAGTTGGCTTTGCTGGTGTTTTTGCCCACTTTCAAGTCCATTCCTATCCCTGTCCAATAAGAATCCGCGAGAAAGTTTGCATAGGCTGCCCTCATTTTCTCTAAGCTGCTGCCCATCTCCTCTTTATGCTTGGAGCTGCTGCTTTCTTCATCCCGCTGGCTCTCAGGTGGTGATGAGGTTTTGAAGTCTGAGAGCCTGTCACTGCTGTCGCTAAGGCGCGATTCCAATTCTGCCTCTTGATTGGAAAGGACACTAATGGGAGAGTTCTGGTTGCTGTAAGTGTTGGTGCTCTTGTTGTCGAGCTCTCTGTCCTCAGACACTTTGGGGCTGGTCTTCTCTGAGCACTCCTCTTCAGTTTGAGTGTCATTCTCTCCATCTTCTTCGGTGATGGAATCCTGAAGAGCAGCATCTTCATCGGGCATGTACACTGGAAAAGGAAGAGAGACCGTATATAGCATTAGCACGCAATGTGAAACAACAGTTTCCTTAATTTATAATTTTTAAACTATCTATATAGTGAAAGCAAAAGCCATTCCAGAGAGCATAATGGCGATTGCTTTGTGCCTTGGGAGGCTCGTGAGTATAGGTGGACATAATGTTTTTACTAACAGACTGCTGCTGGTGTAACAGCACCATTTGATTCACGACAGGCCATTGACTTAGTGCTGTGTCCAAGCTTTTCCTGGCCTCAAGTTGAGATGTTTACAACAATCATTGGCCACTGAGTGACAAAAGGAAATTGATTCTTCTGGGGCTTGTTGAGTGTTATTGCAAATGACCTATTCCACGGTGATTATAGATGCCTCAAAACTGCAATGAAAATGTAAGCCTGCTGTTCTGGATAATATCTTAGACTCCCTAAAGCCACTTGTGAGGAATGGCTTAACATAAACTGAGATATTATAATGTCCCTCAGTGATCTAGAGATAAATTAAAAGGCTTGACCGTGAAAGACGAGAATAATCTGAACATTTTCTCCCTATTCTGTAATTTAACATCGGGCGACTGATTACGTTGATAGCAAAAGCAAAAATATATTATAAATACAAATACTGATCCCGATGCAGATGTTGATCATGCTGGTGGAAAAGCAATTATCAGTGTTAAAACCAGACAATTATACAAAATTTCAAAAGATTGCTGGCAATCTGTCACGTCATTACATTTTCCCTGACAGTCTCATAAACAGCAATTACTTCTTTCATTATTCACCTGTTCATTCTCTCAACTCATAGAGCACAAACATTATTGCTTCAATTAACAGATAATTAAACAACAGTATTTCTAATTGACACATTTCCCATCATCCAATTAGTGGAAACTCTGACTCAGCACAGAGCCGTGGCTGCAGGGTCTGCGTGGCATACGAAGACGGCTGCAGACGATCATAACAACCTTTATGACAATAATTGCATCAGATTATTTTAAATCTAACTACCCAGCAACCCATGCCAACAATATCGCGACCAAAGTTTGCATATCTGCTGAAGGCATCGTGCAGTAAATGCAGTTTGTCAGAGATGTCACATATCTGAGATATTTTCCGCCTCATAGTCGCGCTGGAAAATGTGCATTTTGGGAGAGACACGGCAGATGTGCTCTGAGTTAAATATGAATAGGACATAACAGGCCTGTCCAGGCACTTATGCATTTCATGTGGTTAATATTTCTCTTCTGAATAAAAGGGCTCTCCATGAGGGGATGACTGAAGCCGAGCACTCAGAAGTCCCACACTGGGCAGCCCATAGAATGTCTTCGTCTTCTTTGCCTAAAGTAAGACTTTTTTTATTATCAATATTTCACAAGTGCCTCAAGAGAAACCCCGGAGATGAACTGCTTGCTAGCTAATGGATAGAGATGGAGATGGGATTCGGACTTTCAAAACAAACACGGAGAATAGGGCCTGGCGAACAAGAGCCTGTACACATACACACAGACTCAAGAGCCCCGATGTGCTGTGACCTTGATCTACCGCAAGAGAGATGTTTTGATTGGCCAGCCGAGATCTGTGATGGCCTCCAAAACACCCTTGATGCTAAGGGAGAGAGTTGTCAAGAGCACAGAGGTATGTTTTATTTATAGTCTTATATATAGTATTCACAGTGAAGGAGAACACCAATGGCTTTGACAAGCACCCAGTTGATGTCATCTCTCTTCAAAGTCATCACTAAAGCTGAAAGTATAGTAAGAATGTACACCAAAGTGAGTGGATGAGCATTTTTCCAGTCCAATGGTGGTTAAAGTGAAATTGTTCACTCCATGAACAGACTGTAATTCACAGTACCAGCTTTTTCCCTGCATGTCTCCTGTGCCTGGAAATTCACTACCCTCTTAGTAAAATAAGTGTGCATTTTACAAAGAATGGACAAGCGCTGTTTTCCTGGAAATAAGACGAAGCTATACCAACTTTAATGTGAATGTTTGTCCTCATCTTAGTATTTGAGGATGGAATTGACAGAGATTAACAGCTGCCCTTCCTGCTGTTCTATGCCTTTCTATCAGATGCCCTGAGTAGCAGACATCCTGAGGCACCAATTAACCTTCTAGAGGGGATCATTCCAAGATACCCACATGTCTAACTCTGCTTCTCACACCATTTGTAACTGTGCTTTGCCAGCTCTTGATCTACCACATAACTGCTGCCACGCCAAGCTGCATTACTCTTTAATCCAAGAGCAGAGTCAAGGACAATGGCAAAACCACCAAACACCTACGAGAATAATCATTGTATTGTGATAAACATGTTTGTCAAGTGATATGCTTCATAAAGCAGCATTGTTCAAAGCAGGAGAACTTGTGTGTCATCTTGTAAAGCAAAAGTGAACAGCTATTTCTTGTTCTGGGGCACACTTTTTAAAAAAATTTTATTCCATAAATCAGAAAGAATAAGAAATGCTGGCTTTGAAAATGTTGTCTCAGAGTCCGAGCCAGGCAACTCATAGCCTAACTAGCCTCAGAAAACAAGAGGCTGGCATGCCTTGCCTGAGATTTAGCATGTCATAAACTGCTGTAAAGCCTCCAATCTGTGTCACTACAAATTTATATCTTCAGACAGAGATATGCAAAGGTCAAAAAACCTGAGGTGTCCATCATAAATCAGGCGGTTGAAGTGTTTATAACCTTTATCCGTTAGAACAGACTCTTGGCATAGCAAGGCTGGGATTTACAGAAGCAGCAGCCTGTTCCGGAGCCAAAAACCTTTTCCCCATACATTTAGAAAAAGCAGCTAACCGCACAGAAAATAATAGATTATATTTACTGCTACCTTCGCGGCAGCATGCTGTCCAAATGCACTGGTGTTAAAAGCGTACATGAGATTATATTTACAACTCAACTTTTTTAGCGTTAGTATCTTCATCGAGCAAACCCCCCCACCACCACTACCACCACCACCCTGAGGAAGTGAGTCTATTCAAAATGTGTCAGTCATTGTAGAAATGTATGTGACAGCTGTAAAAGGGCATTCTGTTTCCAATATTAACATGCCAGGAGAAACTTTTGTAATGGTGAGAACATCAACATTTATCCCTTGGAAGGTCAACATTTCCTTCATTAATCTGACAAGCCACAGAGAGTTAGCAGTCTGAGGGGGCTTAGCTAATGGACAGCTGCAATACCCATCGCAGGACTTTGTGAGTATCCGAGGTAACACTATCTTCAGAGAAGATTGGGTAATTCATAGGTGCCAGTGACAGGTCTGCACGTCTGCGCCACTTTCCCCAGTGCTCCCTGGTTGTCTCAAGCTACAGTTTTTGCTGCTCGCAAATCAATATCTCTTTTTACTTCTCATTGATTGCATAGCAGTGGGACCAACCTAAGCAGGACTGTTATGACATTTCTAGATTTCCCCCTGTCCTTGGAACAATCAATTACACGCGCATGGCAATCAAAACCTCTTTGCAAAATGAACCTGCTCCATGACATTTTCATCTCCCGGATTTATGCCATGTGAAGAAAGGAAAAAAAAAAAAAGTGGGTGGTGGGGAAGAGAGAAGAAAAAGAGAGAGAGAGAGAGAGAAAGAGAAGGCCTGCTGGATAGGCAGAACACACACTAACAACGCAGGTCAGGACTGAAGCTTCTCTCTGGGCTGTCTGTAAATGTAGTACTATGTATGTGTTTCCACTTTGTGCTTCCACTCACATCTAAGCAATGTACCCAGTTAACTGTATCTTTACACTGCGCGGCACTTAGTCACCGTGCTCATCTGTTGTTATAAATAGGTGATAAATGTCACTCAAAAAGTACTTGCTGTACAAAACATAATTGCAAACAAAGTTGTGAAGTTTTTTTTTTCTTTTTATTCTTTTTTTTTTTCCTGTGCTTTCAATGTTGGAAGCAGGGTGATGTGTTTATAAAAAGTCACCACAATCTGATTTCTTCAGTGAGCTATCATTAGAATGAGACACGCACATGCCACAAGGTTTAATATTTGACAGTGATATCTGACAAACTCAGTGAGAAGTGCACGTCAAGATCAAATAGAGACATTGTCAGACATCCTGATGATAGTCCTGATGACACGTCTGAAGTTAATTCTGAACTGAAACACATGAGAAATGGTGAAGACCTAATTCCGAGCCCCGAAGCCATCTGTAAAGATCTGTAAACACCTCTCTCTTCATTGTTCCCTGTCAGAAAACAGTCTCCCCGAAGCCCAAGGACACTGCAGAGTAAAGAGAGAACAATCACACGCAGCCTGCTCCCTTTGACAAAATTTGTCTGGAGGTTAATTGATATCACAGAATGAAACAGTTTTTGAGTTGCTTTCAAATCCGAATTTGTCATTAGATCCTGTCTGACCTATTATTTAGTTTCAACACTTTTGTGTTAAATGACTCCAGTGATGCAGTTAACAGACTTCCAAACTGTGCAGACAGACTGCCACCGAGTCTTCATGTTGCAAATGGTTATTAACATTACAGTGGAAAAGATTCTGATTAAAAATATAAAGAAAAAATTAAAAGATTAGATAATGTGATGTGGGTTTAAAAGCAGCCACGAGCCCCTGCAAAGTAGTTTTGCTGACTCTTTCTTAGGCTTTGTCTGGAAAACCATGAGACAGAAACACTGTTGTTAATTTTTGTATGCATGAAGGAGATGTAACTTAAAGCGCATTACATACTTCGCTAAACACAAGCTATTCATGCAGATAAATGCCTTGCTTTCATCCACCCTCAACTTTAATATTTAATAGTCTAATATAATCAAATAAAAACTCAAAGCTCAAAAAAGACACGGACAACTTGAGGACAGATTGTGAACACAACAAATGGCACAATGTGCTCAGATGGACCCGGAGCCAGATTAATATGATAGGATCGCAAATATGACACCATATCCTGCCATCTGGCTGTTCATTTGGGCAAAAATGATCACAATAATTATGGCAATTAATCAAAAATGTTTTCACAACCAACATTCTGTTAACTAAAAACACAGAACTTTGGAATGCACAATCAACACACTGATAAACACACGCGCGCGCACACACACACACACACACAAGTCACACAGCTTTTGAGCATGTTTAGTTTGAGTTACGGGACATTTTTATGTAATGACACAAATGTGGGAGTTACTAAAAGTCTGTTCCTGCATGTTGCATGGATGCTAATCACGGTATTTACTGAGCCACATCAGATTGCAATGTCTAACTCCAGGAGCCCCTTCTCAACATGAAGTCACTGCTCCTTTTGATGCCTACTAGAAGCTTCTGCTCTGAGATGCATCAGTCGGTCCGCTGCCTAATTGGAAGTGAGCGGTGGGAGAGCATTGCAATCTGCACTCCAGCACCCAAGTCACCGCTTTGAACGTGCCACAGCCGCCACATCATGTGACGCTGCCTGGTGTTGCGTCTCACCAAAGGGTCCCCCTGTCAGCACCAGACGAGACAGTTACACATATAATGTTTCCATCCTGTCTCAGAATTTTTTTATTTTTTTTTAAAGATTAACAGCACAAAGCCAGGTGCTATATGCACATATGATAATAATATGAATTTTTAACATGCTGGGTAGCTTGAATTCCAAAATAGCACATTATCTCACTTGACTCAGGCAGGTTTTTAGAAATATTGCAGTTTTAATTTTGCAGCTTTGAGTCTCTGCACTAACAATGTCTTCAATACTGCTAGCTCTAACGAACTGCTAATAAGCACTGATCAGCCAGTCACTTGGCCCAAGAATGAACTGTGATGCTGTACTAAACTTAAACTGTGCATCTAAATGCATTTACTCGACTTATAAGTATTAACAATAATCCAGTAATATAAATCTTTAACACTGGCAGGTGCCGTTCTTTGCATATGCTTTTATTTTTTTATCGTATTTTGCGGTACAGCGCTGACACATTTTCTTAAATAAATTATGTGAATAGCTCATCCTTCACTAAAACTACTGAGTAGTTCATTGTACTGAAGGGGCAGATTTCTAAACATCCATAACATTTACTTGGCTAGTTGTCACTACAAATAAGCTAGAAAAAAGTAACTTAATACTTTAAATTACTGGCTGCTGAATAATCTGTATTGAGATATTTTGTATAACCGGTAAAAGAAAAAGAGAAAAGATTCAGCACACAGCATAACCATCTCCTATCCGTCCTCTTTTGCTAACAGGTAAATAGAAACAATGTAAGAACATGTATAATCCTACAACTGAAGGGCCTTGAAAGCCTCCGTGTACATTTGCCAGATTATAGATGATCTTTTCTGCCCTGACTGATAAAGTTCCAGTTGGTGGAGCAGAAGCAGGGCTGCTTCAGCTCCAGTGTGTTTTCCACTCGCGGGAGGGGAGCAGCATCGCGCCGCTCTGTCACTTGGTTTCTGAAGAGCCCGTGACACGGCTCTCCAGGAGCGACATGATGAGGTCTGATGGTTCCTTTCTGCAGAATAGCAGTTTACCCCTCATTCACCCTTATCAGAGAGTGAACCCATCATCTTACAGCACGCCACTCAAACCGCTTCGCATATTGGAGCTGACCAGTCGAGCAAACAGGGCGGTACTAATAAAAGACCATCTTGCTTCGGTTCAAATTTCCCTGATTGAATGTCAGTCAGGAATGTTTGCGTGGCAGCAGGGAGGAAAGTGGGCCATCGTTTAAAGGACCACTGCCTTGAACACATAAGGCCTTTGTTCAAGTTTTATGAGATACTGAGTGAAAGGTATGATGGCCTGCAGTCACCTAACGTGCTGTTTGTTTTTCATGCTCGCGAGCCTGACTAAATAAAGAGGTTTTCAATTCCAATTCAATCATTTTCTGATGTTTTAGAAGCATTTTTGTCATTATAGGACTCTGTTATTTTGCATCTCAGTGGCAACATCAAGGATGTAATTATCTTTATTATTGAATTGAACTTTTATTTCCTGGTGATCTGGTACGTGTTATTTCATAATATAATATTAAAGTATCGAAAGCCAGTGGCATGTCTTCTTGGACACTGTCCCATTTAGTTTTCCCTTGAGAGCAGTAGATGTATATACAGCACATACAGTCCCCGCATCGTAAACTTTGCATGAACCCTAAACACTGGCCCTCCCAAACAGCAACAGCCCTCCATCAAGGTCAGGCCTTGATGAATCTGATAGTGCAGCTGGAAGAGACTGTGTGTATTCTATTAAAACAATCTGCATTTCACTAACTCTTCCCGCCCGCTCTGTCCCTGTATGGATCTTTCATTAGATTCTGGATGGGCTCCAGCCAAAGCTTTCCTTGTACAAGCAGTTTTATGCCGTTTTCAGCAAAGGGAGGCATTTTTTTTTACATTCCAAGTTCATTAATAGTAGATTGCCACTTTTTCCCTTCATTAAATACAATGAGGCTACAGAGTGAATTTGCAGCTGAAGCATGGTACTGTCAGTTTCTAGTGGGACCAAAGGCTGCTTCATGGCAAGCATAAAGGGAGAGAAGCAAGGCAGCCAAACCTGGAGCTCCGCGGGACAAGACAAGCAACAGTAAGAGAGGCAGAAATGCTTCAAAACAGCCCGCTCCCTCCTATTCAGATTCATTTTAATGGCAAATTTGTTGTCAAGTGTCCTCCACAAAATGATTAGGGCCCGCTGTTTTCTGAAAAGTGCAAACTTCTGGATTTGCCTGGTGCGCATTGTCACTTTGACAGCCCATTCTGAGAACAATGGCTGCCCAAATAGTGAAATGTGTTGGCACCCAATAGTTGAAAGTTTCCCCTCAAAACAGGCTTTCTGCTGTTTGTGGGTATTCTGCTGTGTTGATATCTGGATGTTGATTAGAATGAAAAAAGAAGCCAGTGAATTGGGCTCCCCAGAGCAGGCACATCAACCATTGTAAGAGATTGACAGTCACTCCATTGAGCCAATTATTTCTGTTCATAAGACCTGTTTCTATAAAAACTGGTTAAAGACTACAGTCATTGTGAGGGTGTCGGAATTAAAACTACTGGTAGAATTTACAGAAAACCAACAGCATTTAATAGCTGGACTGCCCGCTCAGTGGTGCTTTTACTACATGAAATAATTACAGGCATAATATTGTTTCCATTAACTATTAGAATTGAACTCGGCAATTTGCAGAATGAAAGCATAAAAGGCAAATTATCCTCAACTCATCTACAGTGAAGGAAACGCGATAAAGCCAGATGCAGCGCGCTATATGTGCGCGATATATGTTCATTAATAAAACACTGCAAACATATCAAAGCTGTTCAAATATTGCCACTGGAAAAGTCGGTGCAACAAAAATATTTTCTCTGCGCTATATCCTCATTTAGCCTACGAGTCAGCGGCATGACATTTCTAAGGTGTTCAGCTATAATGGAGGAGGAGTAGGTGCCGACTGCAAGACGAGTGCAGAGCCTTTTTATTCATTGCATGGGAGAAAGTGGTTAATTTATTGAAAAGAAGGTAGGCGGACGAAGCAGCGGAAACGGAACTGATACCCTGCGTGGCTGTAGGTTGTGCACTGAGGGGGAGGAGAAAGGAGTGGGAAGGGGGGGGGGGAGAAAAAAAGGAGGTTGAGGGAGGCGGAGACCAGAGCGACAGAGGAACGGTTAATGGAAATGAGTGACAGGCTTTCAGAATGATTTACAACGGGTGGCGCTGCGGCAGAGCCAGCGCTTGATGGATGATCCTGAAAGACGGAGACGAACCATAAATCATGTCTTTGAATCATTGACAGAGATAAAGGAGGGGGAGAAAAAGCAATGGCATTGACGTTCATTCTTCCAATAATGTACATTGACGAGTTACACTACGGAGCCTTAATTAAAAAGTGAACACGGGTCTTCTCCCTCTCGCAACTACTCCCACCCCACCCCTCCCGGCTATGCTCTTCTATCCCTCTCTTCTCTATTGCGATATCAATGGTAATTAAAGATGCAGCATCCCTGCCCCCCACCCCCCACCCCACCCATCCCATAGCCACTTCCTCCAGCTTCCCACAGCAGCCAGATTAGATAAGTGCTCTGCTAAAAGATAATGTCACCCCTCAACAAATATCAATATGTGTCTGGCCCATTTGTTTCTACATCTGTAAACACACAGTGAGATGAGCCCCCCCAGCCCCCAGCCCCCACCCCCCACCCCCTTCTTAAAAGAAAATGAAAAGTGAATGGACAAAACCTAAACACGAATAACTCACATTTACACACACACACACAAAACTACTATGTTCAGCCATGTTTACTCAAAAGCACTGAATCTTTCTTCCCAACGTCCTACTCTTAAACATTGTGTTGTTCTGTCTTGAGTGCAGATGGCACTTTGATAAGCAGGAGGAGCCCTGTAGGAGCAGAGAGCCTGAATGAGTGGCATTCCACATCAGCTGAGCTCCCTTAAAGTGCACACAATAGAGCAATGAGGTGAAAGTAATCCTAAACATCTGTCTTATGTGTTCTACACGCACTGGCTGTTTGTTCAAGTTCTAGGAAAGACATTAGCAAGGGGGGGGAGAGATGGAGAGAGCGAAGTATATATCAATTCATGCACTAGTTCTCCAAAGGGATTAAGCTGGGCCTCTGTTGTCTGTCCTCTCACTGCTCTGGCAAACAAAATGGAGAAGACTGCCCCACTAATGCAAATACCCTCTTTCATGACATACTGTTGCAAGCACGTGCCTGCTGCAAATTAATACTTACAACTACGCTGTAACGCCACGATCATTTCTGAATTATTCAGGCTTATTATAACCCAGTTTACGTTATCACGCTGTAAAGCTCCTAATAATGATGAGTTTTAAAGGAGGACGCAGTGTTTCCGAGGCCTTGTGGCAGCCCGCTCTGCTCATGTGAGAAGAGACAGCGGAGTCCGCTGTCCTGTTTGAAGGCTATGCAGGGAGATCAGGGGGCAGTCGGTCAGCCCAATGCATATAGGGATATTCAGCAGCAAACACTGAAAGACACACAAAGCTGTCACTCTCTGCCTCTCTATCCCTCTCCCGCTGTGAGAAGACATTTTTGGCAAGCTAAAATGGAAATGAATACACAATGGTCATCTAACATTGAAAAGCTGTGGCAATAATATTGGTCCAGCAAAAGGGTGCCCTGCCCAGAGTGTTTGAGTGCGTGTGTTCATGTATATGCGCATGTTTATGAATGATTCATGCCGCAGCTCAACACAAAAGCTCACACTCTGGCTTCGCACGATTTGAGAATCATTTTCATTTGAAGGCTTGAGATTGTTCATATCATGTTTGATCGCATCCCTGCATCAAAACACAGTTTGATGGACAAGAGAAATAATTACTTGTCATTCATGTGTCGGGGGTTTCTCTTCTCTCCTCTTTTGTTGCTGTTAAACATGTTCCTCTGTTAAACACTTTTTCTTCACCAAACTCCAAAACAGTCTGACTCAACTTTCAAGTTGCGCCACGACACGAGAAATGAAACAATTTCATTAAATTTACAAAAGGAGAAAATAAATCTCCGCTTTTCTGATAACTGACTGTTCAGCCGAATGAATCAAATGGATTGAGCATAATGAACTTCTCGGAGTCTGTGTCATTAATGGACGATAGCTCTCGCTGATCTTAAACGGTCTTAAAAGATGATCCATACAGTAATGAAGCCAGCCGTGCTGCTGGCCTGCTGCCTAAAGCGGGACAGAATCAAAGTCACAGGGGATAAGCCCGGAGCTACTCTTACCAAACAGCATCCCTCCGCTTCCCCACTGTATGTTTTTTAAAGATTAAAATCTGTTTGTCATTACGCTGTAAATTCTGAATGGTAAATATTCAAATTCATCGCATGTGTTTCAAGGCCGGCAGCTGGGACTACAGAGCAGCAGGACAGCTCATAACCTACTGGGTCTTTTGGAAAAGCAGCATGCACTGTCCAAGGCCCAGCCTCCGCCTGACTCTTCTGCCTGGACCACCCTGCTTGCTGCGTTACACTACATGACAGGACGATGCTGCTCAGTCCTTGGACCCATCGCATTGTTTTTCTTGGACCATAGTGAAAGCAAATAGCAGCTAAAGGGCCCCGGCGCTCGCAGTAAAAACCAAAAACCCATGCAGTCATTCATCAAAGCCCAGACAACTCGCTACTCCCCCACCAACTACCACCCCCCCACCCCCCCTCAAGGCACGACCATCTCCCCCCACTCTGGGTTTTAACTAGGACTCCAAATAATTCCAGAAATGACAAATGATACTTATATCTCTGGCCTGTGCCGAATCAATAAGCATGCAGAACAACTATCCATCTTGAGAGGTATCGACATACGTGGCTCGACATCGGCTGAGAAGCTCTTGGTGGCTTTATTCAGGATTGGAAAGGGAGGAACGGAGGAAAGCAGCACACTCATTTTTAAATTACAATAAACCACCCACCACTGTTAACAATCAAAAATCTATTACAGGAAGTGCAGCATGTGGAGATCTTTTTTGAAAATCGCGAAGGAGGAGGACACATCCTAACAATGCGGAGGCCTGACCGGCCATTTGTGAAAATATGCATGACCTTGTGAACTGGGACAAGGGTTATTTTGACAGGCACACCTGCACATGTTTACATGGCGGTTGTGTGCTGGGTATGAGCTGATGGGTGGTGATATGGCCCCTTTCCTGGTCCCCGGCTGGATCGGAGCAGCTGACAGATAGCACTTCAGAGCAGCTTTAGCTGCAGCTCCCCTTGAGGGGCTGTGATTGATGACTCGCACTGCCACCTAGATCCATTTTCTCCTCCAATCTGACTCCTCACAGGTAGAGCAGAGGCCTGCTTCTCTCTCTCTCTCATATCTCCTTTCGAGTTTGAGTGGGCTCATTTTTGCAAAGGAGTTTACCAACAGAGCGACTGCAAAACATCTACTTTGAACAAATTAAAAACAGAATTGTACAGAGGAAATAATTTGAGCTAAATGCCTTGCCAAGTCATTTTGATCCCGAACATTAAGAGATCAGAAAAGTTAAGAACCCCCCCCCCAAAAAAAAACTATGAGATGTTTGCAGGCATAATGTCATTAGCAGGGGAAATGTTAAGACCCAGGACCCCTGCAGGTCTGAAGGCATTTAAGAACAGTTAGCTTAGCCATCTGGTAGACAATTACACAGGAACAAACACACCGCCTCAGCAAATAAAGCTTGGCTCATCAATCACGAGAATGGCCAGAACTTGGCCTGTTATCCCCTCTGATTTAATAACCCGGTGAACTGCAGTGTTATCCTGCACCAGTCTTCATATCAACTGAGCAACATTCCAACATTAACCAACAGCAACAGAAAAAAAAAGCTTAAACTGGAAGTGCGAACAACCTTGAGGTGGCAAATTATTAATTTTTATTTAAAAATTTGCAATTAAAAAAGGCAGAAAATATTTCAGAGCTGAGAATATAAAGAAAATAAAAACTTGAATTACGTCTCACTTTTAATTTGCACCGGGCTGCGGCTATAAATGGAAATGAAAAAGGAAGTGCAAGGTTAAAAGTAAAAATATTTTAAACTGTCGCCGTTTCCAGTTTCAAGTAGTTTACTTAATTAACATTTGCCCCATACTTTTAATTGCAATCACGCTCCCCCGTGGGACCTGAATGTGGATTGTGTGGTAATTGCAGATGTTGATATGAGATGGGGACACAATGTCAAATCTATTTCTGAAAATTACAGAACAAAAAAAGGAGGATGATCAGGAATGCGTAGCCACTAAATAAACCCCTAAATTCAGTAACGAGGGGATTTTATTAACTTGAGACACTACAGTGAGCAACTACTGCTCTAGAAGAGCAAATCATACACAGACTAACGCTGTGCTGGTCCGTTCTTGAATTATGTGGTGAATGAAACAGATCCCCGAGCATAAAAAGGCTAAGAACCAGCCTGAATTTCACCTGGATGCGGGTCAGTCTTTGTCAGTTTCACCAGGGTGTTTTCTGAGCCAAGAACATATTCATCTGTGTTTCTGGGTTGTGGCCTGGACGGCCTGTGTGGAAGAAAAGAAGTAGGCCACTGCTGCGGTCTCCGATTCTCCTCAGTACACGCGTCACCTGCCAGCTCATGTGGCCCAGCTGAGATGTGAACAGGTCTGGCAAGAACCAAATGTTTTCATTTACCTCAGGGGCATCTACACTCTTCTTTAGCAGGCGGTGGCAGGCTAACATGTCAAGATATTGGCCCGGGACTCCGGGCCTCTGGGAGGGGTCGTGCACCCAGAGCGTAGGTTCAGAAAACATCAAAATATTGCCCTCTGCAAGATGGAAGGCGGTCCAGACCTCTGCATCGAATACTGGAGTAGCTTTAAAGATACGTCTTACAAAAACAGCATCAATTTCCGACGTGTTTTTAACGAAGTCTCCCACACAAAGACAGACCAAAGGTAGCTTTGAATCGTTTTGTTTTACAGCAGCTCCCACCACCTTGAAACCTGAAAATGTACTTCATTACACCTCTACGCTCAGATTTGATGTGTGTTCACGTTGTTTGATGGATCCACATTCTACTGGGCAGCAGGGGGTGGCGGTGCTTCTCAGGCTAACCTCAACACGTCTATTTCTAGCTGAGGACTTGCTGACAGCACATTTAACTTTGTGATCTGCACATGAGAGACAGCTAACAGTTGCTGACAGCTGAAACACACCGAGAACCATTTCCCTATACAATACCTTATTGACACTTTTCATGTGATGAGGACTTCAACTAACTTTCAGAGCAAAAAAAATAAACAAAAGAATAAAAGTAAGGACTGTGGGTGCATAAAGAAAATGTTGATTTCTGGGCAGCTTATGGAAACCAGTAGCTCCTTTGGGGAGAGTCTGAGTGGGATGGGGTAGCGGCTGTCTATAGAAGCCTGATTTATGATCTGCTCAGTTTTGCATGTGTGTTCACAGGTTTCTGGGAGTTACACTCAATTAGAGCAGCAGGGGTTGAGAGTATGTTTTTCAGAGGATAAAGTTAAAGCTTGACACGTTTATTTCTGCCAGTGCAGCTGAAGAGCCGGTGACAGCCTTATCAAAAGTCGTTTTCTTTGATCACCCGGCTCAAAATGTGGGAAATAGTAACCGTCCCTGACAAGTGAAGAGAAAAATCCAAAGGAACACAAAATGTTTATAAAGCACAATCTTAAATACCAGTCAACATAACCCTGGGAAGAAAATAACTGTATGGCGAAGATGAAAATGTCATCACTTAGCAGGACAACAAGAAGCTGACAAATGCAGTGCTAATCAAATTTGTAAATTCAAATTAGCTTAAATATAATTCTTGCAAAGTGGGGGCACAGAGCTGCATCAAACCAAGGACTGAAGAGTGACTTATTGGATTCAGCAGGACAAAATCCCCAATTACAAGTTAAATGCCATGTCCCCTTCACAATTTATATAAAACTAGTAAATCTTATTTTTGAGACTTTTAATGACTGAGCCAGCCAGTGAAAAAAACAGAGCAATACGTAACTGAACGAAGTACAGATCATAT
>JAMQGT020005564.1:0-16045 GCA_024447675.2 Pterophyllum scalare
TGTGTTATGTAACATTTATTCGTTCAGTTACGTATTGCTAAAGAGTCTAAACAAATACCAGCAGTGCTGAAAGCAGCCGAAAGGAGCCACAGTATCCAAAGTTGTACGCAGTGAGGATGTAAAACTATTGATGAGATAATCTACCTCACTGGGAGCAGAGTTTAGGTAGCTGCTCTGCACTGTGTTGGCACATGGCACTGAAGAGCATAATAATGAAGGAATTAGATCCTTAAACTTAGTTACAACACTTTGAGAAAGACTCCTACTGTAATAAAACGTATTCCCCACTGCTGTGTAATCCATTAAAGTAAATGTAAATGTTACTAAGAAATGATCAGACAGGAGGGGGCTTTCAGGGAATACTGTTAGGTCTTCAGTTTCTATGCCATATGTCAGGACAAGATCCAGAGTATGATTAAAGTGGTGGGGGGGCTCCTGTACATTTTGAGAGAAGCCAATTGAATCTAATAATAGATTAAATGCAGTGTTGAGGCTGTCATTTTCAGCATCTACATGGATGTTAAAATCACCCACTATAATGATTTTATCTGAACTGAGCAATAAATCAGATAAAAAGTCTGAGAAATCAGACAGAAACTCTGAGTAAGGACCAGGTGGACGATAGATAATAACAAATAAAACAGGTTTTTGAATTTTCCAGTTAGGGTGGGCAAGACTAAGAGTCAGGCTTTCAAAAGAATTAAAACTCTGTCTGGGTCTTTGAGTAATTACTAAACTGGAAATGAAGATTGCGGCTACTCCTCCTCCTCGACCTGTGCTTCGAGCATTCTGACAGTTAGTGTGACTCGGAGGTGTTGATTTATTTAAACTAACAAATTCGTCCTGCTGTAACCAGGTTTCTGTAAGGCACAATAAATCAATATGTTGATCAATTATTAAATCATTTACTAACAGGGACTTGGAAGAGAGAGACCTAATGTTTAATAATCCACATTTAATTGTTTTATTCTTTTGTGCAGTTGATGAAGCTATATTATTTATTGTTTTTGAATTTTTATGCTTAAATAGTTCTTTGTTTTTCAGTAAGCCCAGAAAAATTAAAGGACAGCTTGCTTCTGTGCATTATTATGCATTAGCATGCATATGGCTGATAAACTAAGGACTCATATGAGCAAACAAACCCATCAAGGTCAGGCTGCCCCCCCAAAAAAAAACAAAAACAAAAAAAAAACTATCCATCACAAAAAAACACCTCTATTTTGAAGCTTTCTTACTTCAGCAGGCTGGCACATGAGAGAAAAACTTCATGGAGGCGTATCTTGCAGTCGTGTTTGTTTTAAGGTCTTTATCTGTCAGCTGCAGGATCCTGCTATAGCCCATTGAGATCATCATCTCCACCCCTAGGGAAACTTGAACTGCCCTTTTACAAACACTCACACTCAAATAGAGGCATGAAGAGTGTCACTGTAATGGGGGAGTCATTTGACATGTGCATACATGCTAAGTAAAAAATGGAAAAAGGAAAACAGGAATGTGTGCCATTTGTTCTCTACGTGCCCCTACACTTTAAAGCCTACTAAGTCACTTTCTAGTGGTGGCTCACCCTTGCTTTTTCCTTCATGAAACAGTCCAGTGCAGACAATTTATTTCATAACTGTCAGTTGTTAAATCTCACAAATACCTTCATCCTCTTCAGATAGATCGATAGATAGAGAGATCGATACTTTATTAATCCCCACTGGGGAAATAATTAGGAGGGGAGGTTCTTAACCTGTACTGTGAGCAATCAGTTTCATAAAAATGTTGGATATAGCAAAAATGATAAATTAAAACTCAGACATGCAAACTGATATATACTTTCTTTTTTTGAAATTATTTATTATGAACATTCTTACTTTTTTCTTCTAATGTTTCACTTACAACAGTTACAGTTTCCACATGGTCATGATCCTCTCTGATACTGTGATGCCAGTTTTTGCTTACTCAGACTCAAGCTGTCACTTAAGATATATGACACTTCTGGATCACTAGGCCAGTGCTTTTGTTTAAATGTCCCTTTTACTCATTCTGAATTAGTTATTTCTTTTGAATTAGTTGACAGTTAATAAAGCCAAATGTACAAATGGATTATGGTCTAGTATAAAGGTAAAATGTAGCTGGGAAGAGAATCAACAGGAATCACCTGGAAAAATAAGGATCACTGATGGGAGCAGTTTCCTGCAATATCTGCTCATTACCGTAGGGGGTAAGTTAAATACCAGCATAGACAAAGTAATTCCAGCTTTTTTTTTTTTTGGACAGAAACCAGGCAGAAGCCATTTGTGAAGTTGCCAGATTTATTAAAGATGACAGAAGAGTGTTTAGAGACAGAAGTACAGTATCTCTGAACACTGAAAATGTTTCACTAAATCATTTTGGTTGCAATAAATTTGTTTTTGGTGAGTCACTGGACATACCAACCTGCCACATGGACATCTATTGCATTTCATGTGGAGATATTTTGTTAAACAAACAAACAAACAAACTCTTGCTATGAGGCCCTGAAATGCTGTATAAAACATTTACCTCTATCAAGAAAGAAGAATTTTTTTTGGAAGTGTTTCATCCTCTAACAGATGACTTACAAACATTTTCTTCATTGGGAAAGCGTTCTGTTTTAGTAAGCTGTGGTGAAATTTCTTTTCTAAGAGGACTTGAAAAAGCATTTTTAGTCACTAGGATAAAAGCGCAATGGGAAATGCAATATCAGATTTCACATGCGTACCAGTGCCCTATCAATATTGCGCGTTATGGATGATGAGCTTTTTGCCTGCTTGTTTGTTTTAGCTGTGTTTATAATTGTGCATTATAATTGTGGAAAAGTCATATCAGACTGCTCCCATCTATACCTAGCAGTAAACTGAAGTGTTGATGTTCAGGCTGATAAAAGAATATATAAACTGTGTTTGCCTCCCAACCAGTGGAAGAAATTATTACTCTGTACCAACAACCCATTTTGAGTTGTTTTTGGTGAGTCACTGGTGAGACATACCAACCTGCCACATGGACATCTACTGTATTTCACGTGGAGATATTTTGTTAAAATTTGGTTTCCACTAGCCAAACCTCAAGAGTCTAAACAGTCATCTGCTGCCTTAATTTTTCCATGTTGAGACTGATGGGTTGTGAAACAGGCTGTAAAGCTTTCTCAGAAATCTTTGCAGCTTCACGCTGAGGCTCACTATGTTCCTGTTGCTATTATTGATCTTTTCCCACCGCCTCTATTACAAAAGGACAGAAAAGAGGACCCACTCATGTTTTTTGCACGGGAATTGGGATGCTTGTTTTTCTTCATTCTGTGTTTGACGGAAAGCATGAACCAGAAGAGGAAGAAATGGTAACATGAAGCTACAGCCCTTCGTTCACTACATGTGCAGAATCAGTGCAACAGCTTCTCAATTGAGATTTATGCAATAAATGTCATATCTCAGTTCAATGGATTATATTACTAGCCTCTTGATGATCTCTCTTGGTTAAAAACACTGCACACTAATTCATTAAAATCTGAGGTACTTTTTCTTTTTTTTCATAATTTTTATGTGTACCTGTACAAATATAATAACAGAATTGTACAAGTAAACCCGCACAGTATAATTGCACAGGTTTATTTCACTACATTCGATGCCATGGTTTTGAGTTTTGACTTTCAAATTCTGTTTATCATTAAATATTTTCTGTTTAATTCTTTTTTTTAAAGGGAAGCAGGAATTTTGCATAGAATCTAATGCTGAAAAGAGAGAAAAAGTACTATTGGGTGTAGAAATTAAGTGCAAAAGTCTTTGTGGGAAGGAACCTCCCTGTCATGGTCCTGGGCCGTGTGCCCAGCATTTTGTGTTTTAGTTCCTTTTGGTTCTGTTATCATTGTTTCCTGTTCTGCCAGTTATCGTTTACATATTCATTTCATTTCCTGTTCGTGTTATTTCCTGTTTTATTTTGGTAGTATCTTGTTTCGTGTGCAGTGTGTTCAGTGTTGCTTCCCCCAGTCTCGTTAGTATTATTCTGTCCACCTGTTCTCTCCAGCTGTCTCCTGTTGTCCCTCGTCAGTCCCTGTGTATATATTGTCTGCATTTCCCTCTGTTGTGATGTCATCATTGTGTTCCTGCTGTGTGCATTTCTGCCCATGAGCGAGTTTCTGTTTCTTTCATGTGTTTGGCAGCAATAAAACTGAAAATTTTTTGTGTTTAAGTCCGGAGTCTGCATTTTGGGGTCCTACTCTGCCTGCCACAGCAGTCCATGACACTCCCATCCCTATACTAGTTGCATTCTGGAGTCTGATGTCACCATTGTGGTCAAATAAGTGGTGGTAATACACCTTTATATTAGATGTTAGCCACTGAAGAAGAAGCACCTTTAGTAACCTTTTTTTGTTGGAGTCTGAGCTTGGTGTTTGTGGAGCAGATTTATTTACCTTGGTGACCATGTTTGGCTGTCCAGTGCCTGACAGTGGTGAGTAGAATGAATAATATGAATGGTGACCAAAGGCCTAGAGCAACTTCCAAAGAGAATAGAGGTGAACTTTACAAAAAAAGAAAAGAAAAAGTGAACTCCAAGGTCAATGGCAGATTGCACCATCTGTTGCTGTTTGAGCCAAAATGGACTTAATGGAAGATGACCAAGGAGGACATCACTATTGAAAGAAAATCATAAAAAAGTGAGACTGGCATTTGCCAAAATGCATACTGACAAGCCACAAAGCTTCTGGGAGAATGTCCTTTGGAAAAATGAGACAAAACTGGAGTATTTGACAACAAAGAAAGATAAAGATAAGAATGCTATACTTACTGTGAAATATGGATGTTCTGGGGCTGTTTTGCTGCATCTGGCACAGGGCATCTTCAATCTTTGCAGGGTACAATGAAATCTCAAGACCATCAAGGTATTCTGGAGCAAAATGTGCTGCCCAGTACCAGAAAGCTTTGTTTCAGTCACAGGTTATGGGTCCTCCAACACAATGGCAGCAAACACAGTTAAAAACACCCAGGAATGGCCAAGAATAAACCATTTGACTATTCTAAAGTGACCTGCTATGAGCCCTGATCTAAATCATATTGAACATCTGTGGACCATCTGCTGAAACATGAAATCTGAAGAAGGCACGCTTTAAACAGCTATTATATTTGAGACAGCTGGAGCATTTTGTGCTCAAGGAATGGGCCAAAATACCTGTCAACATGTGCAGAAGTCTTAGTGAGAGTTATTAAAATCACTTGATTGCAATGATTGCCTCAAAAAGTTGTGCAACAAAATATTAAGTTAAGGGTACTATCATTTTTGTCTAGGCCAATTTCATTGGTTTGTTTTTTTTAAATTATTTTGTTGAACCACAACTTAAAAGCAACATCTGGTTTTCATTAGTTAATTTTCAGTACATTTTTATTTATTGTTACTTTTGCCAGTTTCAAGTTAGTTCAGTGGCCATTGTGGGTTTTTCTTTCTTTAAGGGAAGGGTACCAACAATTTTGTCCATGTTTATAATTTTGTCCATATTTCTCCTTTTATGTAGGTCCCCCCTGCTGCTGTCTTGCTGTATTGTGTTTCTATTGCTGTGTTGCTCCATCTTTTGTTCATTTAAATTCTTTAGAGTTATTAATCTCTTCTTGGTTAGTTTTTCCTTTTAGTAAGGAACAGGGCCATCTTGTTGGGAGGCTATACACCTTTGAGGAGGTCCCCTCCTCACACTTATACATGTGAGTAAAAGCACTGGGACACAAGTATGAGGGACACCATTTTATTTTGCACTGAGATTCATTTGTTGAGTTATTGTTAGAACCCCGGGCACTCCTCCCTGTATACTACCTCCTGAAGTTGCCCCCAGCTTGTTCTGTTAATTTGTTAGTTTGGTTGGGCTGCTATTTTAGCACTGTGATTGTTCTTTTAGAAATATACTATAAGTAAGAATTTAGCTAACCCTCTGTGAATTGCCACCCTATTGTGGTGGAGGGGTTTTTGTGTCCCAGTGATCCCAGGTGCTATGTTGTTCAGGGCTTTTGACCCCTGGTAGGGTTTCCCAAAGCAAATTGGTCCTGGGTGAGGGGCCAGACAAAGAGGGATTACAATTATCCCATTGGTGAGGGGTGGCAGGCTGGGGTGTTTGTATCCCCTTGGATTGCTGCCTGTGCATCAGTTTTCACTGGTGGACAAGAGGGTTGCTTCCCTGTGCCTTCCAGCCAGGGAACGGGTCCTGGCTGTTGTTTGCTGTGGTTTACACACCAGTGACAGTTCAGAGTACCCAGCCCTTCTTGGAGTCGCCAGGTGGTGAATAGTTGAATGTTCATAAGTGCACGTGGCACCAGGACACCCTAGTCAGGCTCACCTAAACTCGCAGCCTGGACTCTGGAACCAGTCTCCTGGAGGGGGGCCAGAGTCTGTTACAGTCTGGGGTTGCCCTCGGTGAAACCGTGTGTGAATTCAGTAAACTGCTATCGTGGTAACATGTGATAGTTCTTGCGGTAGGTAGTGAGGCCATATGCTAATTGCTAATAGTTCAATGTCCTTGCAGCAGAGACGTTCTTTAACAGTGATATGCCTGGGGTTACTTCTGTGTACTATGCGCCTCAGCATCTGCTGACCCTGCTCTGTGATTTTATGTGGCCTAGTACTTTGTGGGTGAGTTGCTGTGGTTCCCAATCACTTCCACGTTGTTATAATACTACTAACAGTTGACTGGGGAATATGTTGTAGTGAGGAAATTCCATGACTGGACTTGTTGTACAGGTGGCATCCTATCACGATACCACCGTGGAATTCACTGATCTCCTGAACCCAAATGTTTGTAGAAGCAGTCTGCATGCCTAAGTGCTTGGTTTTACACACCTGCGGCCATGGAAGTGACTGGAACATCTGAATTCAATGATCTGGATGGGTGAAATACATTTTTGTAATATGGTATAGTATTCTTATAGCCTTCTGAATAAAATGATGAACCCTTTTAATTGTTTTAACCTCTCTTGTATGACATCAGTTTTAGTGGGACTTTTGTAAAAAACCTTTATTTATAAATTTACTTTGTTTTTTTAATGAATTAATTCACTTTTGACCATGACTGTTTTATTGTTTACTTGACTCTGACTAATTATCAATATCATGATAAAAATCAATGGATTACATGTGCATCTGGATGTCATTTCTTCTCAGCTGTGCCTAATCCCCATTAGCTCTCCAAGTAACTGCACAAAAAGACTATTCTGTACACACTCAGTGTGTGAGTATGTATAGTCCTGTCATTCCTTTGTCCAGTTTATTTGTCCATCTGTTAACCTCCCCTGCATGTTTCAGCTAGGTTTGGATTCTGTTTGCTATTCTGGTGGACTTTGCACTATGGAATTTTTATCTGCCAAAAACAAAGGTTCATTTTTTGGCTTATTTACCATGTCTCCACATGTCTGCATTTGGGCCTTAAACTCTGTGATTCATGACATTAGATTTCATTTACCTTGCTTGGCTAGACTTCACAGGTGACAGTGTGGCCAAAGCCAACTTCACAGAAACTCTCTCTCTACAAAACTCTCTCTCTACTAAACTAAAAACTAAACTAGAAAGATTACTCTCACAATTCTTTTTAATAGACATACAAAATCCCTTTAAAACTAACTCCACATAGAATTAGTTTGTACAAGTTTCTACTCTATTCTGATCCTCTCCAATACACTCTTCACCTTCAGCTTCAACGCTGACTTTCCACTGCTACAAAACTAAGGTAGGCCAGAAAACTTTTAGAAACTGTATGTGCAAGTGGGAGCTCCATTCAGACAAACTGGTAGAACAGTAATGTAATTTTTTTGACCAGGATGTGTCCTTCAATGCGTGTATTAAGCATATAATATATTGAACAACATTAATCAAACAATGTAGGACTGCTTTTTTGCATATGCATAACATTTCTAAAATTAGAAATATCCTGTCTCAGTGTGATGCTGAAAAGCTAATTTCTTTTTGTAGCCTGGCCACGTCCGTCTGCGGGAGGTTTGTAGTTTGTTTTATATGGCAGGCTAGACCCACACATTTTGATTGACACCTCAATCGGCCAATCATGTAACTGGCTTCACCAAATCACCTGATAAAGCTACGTGAAGCCCACTGGTTATTACTGGCTCTGACAGGTAGTAGAAAGAGAGAGCATATTTCTCCCATATTGGCTTCTCTTGATTGGCTCCCTGATAAGTCCAGAGTTGAATTTAAAATTTTTCTTCTGGAAGTTGCCTGGAAGTTGCCGATGGTGAAGTTTTGGGGCTCACTGAAGCCCCGGTGGTCAAACAGTGAGTGGCATTTCATCTCCACCCAAACCATCATTCCACACTCACGTCGGCGGGGCCAACACTCCCAGGTAAAATGGAGCGCTTCACAGCTGCCATGTACCAGAAGGTGTATAAGTCAGCAGTTCAATCTATAAAGAATCTTAACGTCGTCACCCTGCTCTCAGTCTACGAGGCTGAGCTGTTTCAGGACATGGGCCACCTGCTGGATAAAGGTACCCCCAGTCCCACGGTTTGGGAGGAGATATGTATTGTTACGGCTCTCATTCTCCGGGTCTCTAGGGGTGCAGTGCAGGGCTGCGGCCGTGTCACGGGCTTGGCCATGGCAGGGGAAAGATCACTGTGGCTCAATCTCTCTAGCCTGCCTGATCAGGATAAGCACGTCATTATGGATTCCCCATACGAGCCATCACGGGCTAGGTGACTCTTTGGAGAGGCAGTAACCGCTATGAGGCAGGCTAGCGACCTGAGAAAGAAACAGGGTGAGGCTTATGTCCTTTGCCTTCCCTGCAAGGTCACGCAACGCCAGCCACCACCAGCCCGCCCGGGTTTCACGGCTATGGCGGTGAAAGGGCATAATGTAGGCTTTAAGGGGCCTACTTCTCAGCCACCCGAACAGCAGTCTCAGTGGCAGGGTTCACAGAGACAAAGGCATCATGGCAAAAAGTCTTTCGCCGCCAGGGGTTATAGACTACAGTTTGCAATAAAACCACCCAGTTTCAATGCCGTAGTGTTTTCGGTGGCTAGGGGGGAAGCTGCAAGGGCTTTGGAGAGTGAAATTTCCTCTTTGTTAAGCTGAGGGGCAATAAGGGTTGTACTGGAAGGGGAAATGTATCTAGGTTTTTATTCCAGATATTACTTCAAAAGGGGGAATCGTTGCATCCCATATTGGATTTATGCTCCCTCAATTCTCACCTCAGAAAATACAAATTCAGAATGTTAACACAAAACGTGTTGTTCCGATCTATTTGACAAAGCAGCTGGTTCATGTCGATAGATCTACAGGATGCTATTAGCTTTTCACCCCCCACCATTTGTTGATGAGAGCCAGAGATGGCTTAATTCACTTTGTCCTGTCTGAGCATTATGCATTTATCTGGATAGGACAAAGGGGTTTAGGAAAAGCAACCAGCTCTTTGTGTCCTGGGCCCCCTAGCATAGAGGGAAGCCTGTGTCCCGCCAGCTGTTGTCTCACTGGGTGATAGAGGCTATTGTGATGGCATGAGAGCCAGGAGCTGCAGCCTCCTGTACACCTGCGTGCACATTCCACAAGAGGAATGGCTACCTTGTGGGCCCTGTTTAGGGGCATTTTGGTGGGGGACATCTGTGCAGCTGGGCATCCCCACACACATTTATTAGGTTTTACTGCCTTGATGTGACTGTGCCCTCGCTAGCACACTCTGTCCTTAGTGTGTGCTCTTAATGCATGCTAACCTTGTCTTTTTTGGAGCAAGTCTAAGGTCTGACCTACCTGAGGCTTCGGAGCATGCAGTCCGGGAGTGGGCTATATCTCCCATAGTGAGATACCGGGCAAGGTTTGAAAGGGAATGTTTGGTTACTGGCGTAACCCCGGTTCTCTGAAAACCTAGTGAGGTATCTCACCGCACTGCCCTACTTGCATGGGCATGTGGAAGAAATACTTTGAGAATGTCTGGTGTGGGGCCAGGGACTCTTATAAGGAGGTTGGGGGACCCCGTGTCCCTGAAGTGATTGGTCTGTCTAGAACAGACGTAGTGGCAGTGGAGCTTCCATGACTGGTCACGCCAGAGGGTGCTTACCATAGTGAGATACCTCACTAGGTTTTCAGAGAACCCAGGTTACACCAGTAACCAAACGATTCTTGGTCTGGCTTTTTGTCTGCTGGACCACATGCTAAAATTCATTTTTAAACATTTTTACAGTACTGGCAACAATGTTAATATTGGAGGGTCTATGTACACCTACCCATCATATTTAATCGAGAAAATTCATTTAAAAATTATATTTTAATGTCACATACTTGTATTTAAGTAACTACAACCTGAACATATTTTCCTTTTTCAGTTTGTGACACACTGCTAATATAGGTGTATGTGAATAAATGGTTCCTTAGAGACATTAGTGGTGTGTATAAGGTGATTATTTGTTTTAAGTATGAAAACACTTCCAAGAATATTAAAATATGCAGCGAAGACACTATATGTTTGTTTTGCAGCTATTTGTTTTTGTTGATCAAATTCAATCTTGATCTTGTAGTGCCAGGTGGTTAGTTCAGTTATATTGAGTGTTTGTTTTCATGGTTCCCTGTTTCATTTTTGGTTATTTATTTATTTCCTGTTTTCCTTTGATAGTTTTCTCTTGTGCTCTTTCTCTGGAAATTTCTTAAACCAAAAGTAACTGGCATTTTTTGCAGTCTGGATGTGGAAAAAAAAGTGCAGGAATGTTTACTGCCTGCTGGAAGCTGCATTAAAAGAACTGAATAAAGAGAAATATCAAAGATTGACTACAAGAAGCTGGAAGGATGCAGTTTGACACTGCTTGGCTACAACATAATCTCAGACAAGATTTCAAATGAGCGTATTCAGGTCAAAGGGACAGTGTAAACAGCATCTGGGAATAGTGGGGACAAAATGGATAAATGGGAGAGCTTAAATAAAAGATGACAGAGTACAAAATTCTCACGTTTGACAATGAGCTATGTGTTAATTCTCTCAGCCCAGTCAAGTTGAGACATTGAAGCAATGTGTAGGTGATAACTAACATGTATCAGGTGCAGAGATGGTGGCCTAATCCTTGTTTGTAGGGAAGGTGGGGTACAGCAACGTAGTGGACAGATTTATAATCAATAAAGGGAAAAGGAAAGCTAAAGGGTGTAATAATGGACATAGAAATGGGGGTGGATGGGTTTGATGTGGAGGAGCTTGTGAAAAACTTCGTCAGACTATTCCGCTCCACTCTGAGAGAAATTCCAGAGGCTGTATACACTGGGTTTGCGAGGTATCTAGTAAATGTGTTCCAACACCACCAAGATGACATAACAGTCAGAGGTTTGGTCATGTTGCGGTAGTCTATAGGCAGAAGAAAAGATGTACCAGGATTAGGGGTGGGGCAGGGAGATTCCTCCTAAATACTGCAACTGTGGATGCATAATGTTGTACACGGTGTTGTGTAGTTATGAAGGGAGAAACTCAAGTACAGAAAATTAGAAAAAATTAGAAAATTACAATTGAAAATGGGATGGGATTTTCTGGACTTTGGAAATCACTGATCAGGAGTAAATGTCATAGCAGGCAGTGTGATAGGCAGAGATGGACTCAGATGCAGGACTCCATAAACAGGACACCCTAGTCAGGCTCACCTAAACTCGCAGCCTGGACTCTGGAACCAGTCTCCTGGAGGGGGGCCAGAGTCTGTTACAGTCTGGGGTTGCCCTCGGTGAAACCGTGTGTGAATTCAGTAAACTGCTATCGTGGTAACATGTGATAGTTCTTGCGGTAGGTAGTGAGGCCATATGCTAATTGCTAATAGTTCAATGTCCTTGCAGCAGAGACGTTCTTTAACAGTGATATGCCTGGGGTTACTTCTGTGTACTATGCGCCTCAGCATCTGCTGACCCTGCTCTGTGATTTTATGTGGCCTAGTACTTTGTGGGTGAGTTGCTGTGGTTCCCAATCACTTCCACGTTGTTATAATGGACCCAGATGCAGGACTCCATAAACAGTAACTTAAAAAGTGTTTTTGAGTAACAAAAACCAAAATACAGAAATCCTCTTGGGAGCCTGGCTACGAGTATAATCCACAATGAGATGAGACATGAACACACCACCATGACAAAACCAACAACGCAACAAAGAACTGACCAGAATGCAGACAATACACACACTAGGTAACGAGGGGATGAGGAACACCTGGGAGGGAGACACAGGAAGGAAAAATAAACACACTGCACAAGAAACAAGACACTACCAAAATAAGACAGGAAGTGGAAACAAAGACTAAGACACAATAACTTGACATGAGAACAGAGGGAAACCATTAAGGACAAAAACCAGACACCAGCACAACCTAAACCTAAACAAGGAGCGTAACAAAAGAAACAGTACATTAAAAAAACAAACACAAAACGCTGGACACAGCCCAGGACCATGACAGTAAATGTACTTTGGTGCTCAGGACTCCCCAAAAAGTGTGTCTCCCACTCAGTATGGAAGGGGTTAATCCAAAAATGAGGCATGAAATTTTCTTTTCCTATCACCATTATCATGCAACATAATCAGATTTGGAGATGATTTCCCAAGTTGTACTGATTTCATGCTGTTCTTATCTGGAGCTACTCTTAATGTGCTTTCTGCAGTAGAATATGACAGGGAAGTAGATTACTGCTCAACTGGAAAGTGGTGATAATCCCAATCATCAAACCTGGAAAAGACCCAACAAGAGCACTACTTACAGACTGATAGCTTTAACTTTTTTATGTAAAGCAATGGAGAAAGTGAAAAGGCTTAGGTTATTATGGAGGGGAAAAAGAAGAGAAGAAACAATTGCATTAAACTTTTCAGTCTGGATTTATCAATACAGGAACAGAATGATTCAGCAGTTTAGGTTCAGAAATCAGGTCAGCTCAGGTAAATAAATGTTAGTGGCCAGTTTTTTGGGATGTACGAAAAGCTGACCCATTGTAGAGTGATGGATTACTCATTAAACTCAAACATGGGCATAAAATGGAGACTGTTTAACTGGATCAGGAACTTTCTAAAGACAAATAAGGTTTTTGTTAAACTAGAGGGAACTAATGCTCAGCTAGAGGGACAAGAACTGCATGTTGTCTGTCAATAATGAAGAAGTGAAGGCAAAGATGTTTGGACATGTTGGTCAGTGTTTGAGTGCACAGCTGTGGCGCACGTGTCAGAAACCGCTTAGGTAATGTGGAGCTGAGTACCGGCTTATTGGAAAGCTGTTACACAGTGTGTCTTTGAATTCAGCCCCCTGTAGGATGATAATTTCAACCATCAAACGATCTGACGTCTTTTAAGTGTTCCTTTAATGTTTTTTGACCAGTGTCTATTTAATCAGGTACCAAAAGACACAGGAAAGTCAATTTTTGCTGGTAAAGTGTTTAATATTAGAGGATGGACCTTTTTTGTGAATTATAAACTTTATTGTTTAGCTTTTCTATTAGCTGATGTTTTCTTCTGTTCATACGTATATGTTCCCATTTATTTTTGCCTGTGCCAGTCCTATATAATTAACCCTTTATTTTGGATTACTGCTGTGGCTGTGATTTCTGCACTGTTCTGCTGTATTTTTAACATATTTCTAGGTTTTTTTTAGGGTTATATACATTCCCTCTTGCATATTGGCTTACAGGCTGTTTATTAAAAATAGCAAGCTAAGTTACTAGGTGAGCAGATTAGTCTAAATATCAATAGCAACGGTGGTATTGGCATTGGATCAATACTAGCGTAATAGGATTGATGCTTTAGTTTGTCCCCTTTAGGTTTAGTATGTTGCTTTTGTTCATCAGAAAGTAATTGTGTTCCTGTAAACTGGGCTCTCTCGTGCAAGCACACTTTGCTCCTCTCCTTCCTCCTTGCCCTGCTGAGTTTAGTTGTCCTGCAATCATGTGACTCTGAGTAAGTGTCATGGTCCGGGGTTTGTGGACTCTGTGTGTTTTTGTTTTGACTTTAATTTGTCTGTTCTGGGGGTTTTCTTTTGTTGTGGGGTTTTAGTTTTTTCTAGTTCCTGGTGTTTCCTTGTGTCAAGTCTGCGTCTCTGTTCCCCTGAGTACCTTCCTCTTTTGTTTTGACAGTCTCGTGTTCCCTGTGCTTTGTGTTTAGTTTTACTTCCCTTGTGTCATTAGGTTCATTTGGTTCACCTGTCATCCCCTGGTGTTTTCACTTGCCCTCTTCCCCTTGTGTGTATTTAAGCCCTCAGTTTTCCTCTGTTCTTTGTTGCGGTTCGTCAGTGTTTCCCTCAGTGTTTCCCCTCTTAGCTGTGTGTTTCAGTTTAGTATTTTGGTTGGTGTTTCTCCCAGGCTTTGTGAGTGTTTTTTTGCCTTGGTTGAGATTTCGGGGTTTTTTTGTATTTTGGTTTTGTTCTTTTGCACCTTCCGCAAATAAAGCAGGTTAAGTTAGTTCTGCCTCTTGCGTCCTGCATTTGGGTCCACCCTGATCGGTTCAAATCATTCAAAATTAACAAAGAACAAATCCACCAACACCTTTCTTTTTACTTGCGCAAGGAGGAAAAACCTCGTCCTCTGAGCTCAACTCCCGAACCAAGGGAAGTGACCTTTCACTGAACAAAGAGGAAGTGGTCTCCTGTGGATCAGCTTCCTTGCAGCGGTTTTATTCCAGACTTTCACAGTAAAATCACATGGGTTACATAAAACTCAGTTTACAGCAAGTAATAAACAGCGTTCTTGGCTCTTTCCTTACCATATATGGTAAAAGCATACTGTGGAATGTGTATACGTTATATGGTGTACGTGACATATGTGAAAGTCCGTGTCTTATATGCATCTTATATGTGTGAATGTGTATGTATGTTATATGTGTAAATGTACGAATGTGTTTCTTGCAGACTTCAAAATAAAACAACAATGTAATGTAAAACTTATAAAAACAGAAGATATGATAATTTCAATATAAACAGAAGAATGTTTACACAATAATTCTAACAACCCCTTCCAGCACACAGCCTCCTCCATGACAGTAAGCTGCAGTGAATGAGAAAGTAGAGCTGTAAATGAAAATGATCCGAACAGTGATGTGTGTTGGAAGGAAATTCTCTACTATGGCAACACCACCAACTCACAAAGACATCCCTCAGAAGGACCCCCAGCACAGATGTCAGGGGTCACTTTCACAATCCTTTCAGAGAGGCAAAGAATAACCAAGTAGCTCATATAATGGTGAAAGTTATGTTTCATTCATCACTCATCTTCAGTAGCTTACTGATTACCTGTAGACTATATTCAGACATTCAAGTAATATATTTAGCCCACTGAATTTTGTTAAATTACTGTATTGGCACTGAAAAAAAATACAGACCTCAAACAAAATGAATATAATAACCATTTGTTTTGACTGTAAAAGTCTTTTTTTATTTATATAACACTTTTAAACAACAGAAATGAACCCAAAGTGTTTTAAAGACAGGCACATTTACATTCCAGATCTCCAAAAAACATTTTCAAAATATATGAAAAGCTGAAAGTTGTGTTTTATTAACTAATTATTGTGGAAAACAAAAATCGCTGATTTAGTGGTCATTAAAATGTTTTCAGATTTTCCCAGGATTCTAGCCAGAAGAAATTTTCCGCACAGGGCAGGTAGCTGGGGGATAGCCCCTTTCCTAATTGAGTCATGGTGAACAGTTAGGCCTGAATTAACCTTCTGCATCGGGTCTTTGGGGGGACGATGTATGTAATTGGAAATCACCTCTGAAGCCTATGAGTTGATCACAATACTTGGGGGTGCGTCGACCTGACATGTAGATGCATTCCCCCAGAGGTGCACGCCAGGTTAAGTCATATGTTCAGAGGGGATTTCTGGTTATCTATGTAGGACTGACGCAGTACTCTCTAATTCAGGTTTTATTAGATCGATAATTCTTTTTGCTTATTAACCAGAAAAGTTACTTACATATCATGCATTCATCATGTCCAAGAGTGCCGTGTCCTTCCACTAATGGGTTTGCAGAAATTATGTAAAAAGCGTACACAGCAAAAACATTATAATCCAGGTGTTTTACTGATCCGAAAATCCGTCATCACGTTGTCAGCATGAACTATCACGTTTTTAATTCAAGCCACT
>JAMQGT020005566.1:0-50000 GCA_024447675.2 Pterophyllum scalare
CAATACGTAATGTTATATTTTCTTACTTGGTTCCATTCTGGTATTACTGGGTAAACCTTTTGCCTTTTGGGTTCCCTATATGGGTTTTCTCTAGGCAAGCCCACCGTGGGTTGGTCACAGAAAACTTCACATCAGCTAGTGATATATGATAGGGCCCATATGGGTTTTCTGTGGGCAAGCCCACTGTGGTGTCATCCACAAAATTCCCCTCTTGGTGGCCCAAAAGGGCAAAACTGCCATGGGCCCCACATTGGCTCTTAGTCAAAAATTGCACAGTGGACTTTTACTTTTCTGTGTTGCATACTTAATTGTCACAATAGTTTAAGTTAATCTGAAAAATTCTGTTTAATTCGCTCTCTTTGGCTCTGATATGCACTGACATATCTCACTGCTTCCACGTCTTCTCTGAGGAGATGCCATATTTTAGTCTGCTCACAGAGTGACTCATAATCAGATTGCAAAAAGGATGGTTTCATATGTTTCCTGGGTAGCGCAGTGGTTAGCATTGTTTCCTCACAGCAAGAAGGTTTAAATCTCGGTCCTCCTCTCTGTGAAGGGTGTGGTGTGAGCATATTGTCCCTGTGCATGTGTGGATATCCTCTGGGTACTCTGGCTTCCAAAGACATCCATGCTAGGTTAATAATGCCATGGATGTGAGGTACCCCCTGGCAACCTCCAGTTGGTATGGAAAAAATGTATATTCCCAACTGGTTGCCCAAGTGGCCAGTTGACCAATTTCACCTAGCAACAGCAAGCACCCTCTAAAAAGCATTTGCAAAAAGATGGGGAATACTTATTTTTCCTAACATCTGGTGGTTGCCAGGAGTTTGCCCACTGGTCTCTGGCTGAACTGAAAAAGTCCACTGGTCTCTGATTGGCCAAAATGTTAAATCAGCTTTTTGTGTTTTGTATGTTTGTTTTAGTACATTACATTGAAGTAATAGGATATAGTGCTGAATTCAGCCATAACGAAGACAAAATGTGAAGAAAGCTTTCTAAATATGTTGATCAAATCAAGCCTGAGTAAAACTGAATCTTCATCATCATCCTCTACTCTGGTGGCTTCAGGCTTTATAGATTCAACTATCTAAACAGAAAATCAAAAGAATGGAAATAAATGAATGATTAGACTTTTATTTAAATTCCACAAACAAAAAGACTTTGTATTTTTTTGTTTCCTTCATCAGAAGTGGCTGGTACATTTATAAAGGAAGGAATTTCTCTCCTGCTATTGTAAAACTGATTAAGGTGGAATAATGCAAACTCAAATGGAGAGTGCACTAAGAGCTCGGGTGGACTAGAGAACAAAAAATCTTAATGAAAACTTAGAGGTGGTAGTTAAAGTAAACAGATGAAGAAAACTGTGTTGCTGGATGAGCACGAAAAATCCAAATGTCCTAAAAGATGTCCAAAGGGGGGGGGAAGAAACAGAGAAAAGGATCCTAGAAGCAAGAGGACACAAAAATCCAAGCAAGTCAGACAAATGAGGATTGTAGGAGGAAAGGCTGATGGCTGGAAAACTGGGGAGAAAACCTCAGGCACGAAGCCTATCAAGGCAGACAGGCAAGATTGTTCACGAGTTAGTGCAAAGGCAGAGCAGACCAGCAGAACTGCTCCAGAGAGCAGAGTTACTGAAGGGCAGACTGATAAGGCTGGTTTGGGGGACAGGTTGAGCAGACAGCAGAACCGTGCTGGTGGCTAGGAAGCTTGCCAGTGACAAACACAGAATTTCTCTGGAGGCTGGGCAGAAAGCCATCAATGAAGCTCTAGAGATTGATGCAGTGGTCAGTGGTTAGAGAGCTTGGCATTCAGGTCTGTATGCAGACTTTTCAGATAACTTCACGTTTTATATGTTGCCTAAATATTCAGATCCTAAAGGTTTAAAGTTAAATTTGGATCTTATCCCATTGGCCATTATCACCAGTAGACACCCTAGTCTATCTTCTAATTGGCCAATTAATGTAATGAAAGATAAACAGAGAGCGTGTTTATTTAAGAAATTATCTAACAATTTTACTTAGAAGCACATGCAAAGCAAAGGGAGCTTTGTAACGTGCTTTCTGTTGAAAAATGGTGGTTATATCTCAGACCGTGATGTTTTCTAACCATGAGTAACCTGCTTCTGGTGCCTATCATTAAGTGAAGTTTTCTTTTAACTGTGTTTTTCTTAATTAATTCATTTTTGCACAACTCTAACGAAACAGCACGTGAAATGAAATGAAACATTGTAAGTTAGGTCCAAGAACACAGCCTGGAAACACACTCCCCATTACATTTTTCAGAAAGGCAGAACCCAGGTCATCCTAGAAACAAGTCTCTACACTCAGAAGCCTTGGAATGGAGCAAGGCAGTTATTGTGAAGACCTTTTTCAAACAAATAGGTAGAGAGCCCAAACTTTTAATGGTCACTGGGACATGCAAAATTATAGTCTGAGTTTCGGTCATTTGGCTGTTTCAGGTGTCGCAGGCTTCCTGTGGGCAGAGGGACGACAGCCGCCATCTTTAACATTTCAGAATCCCCCGTAGATTTCGACTCAGGAATTCTTTGACTGTCATGCCTTCCCATTATTTCATGTCTACCATTGAATGAGACACTTCTGGGCACATTAGCTTTCTAAACTGATGTATTGCATTATTCCTAGCATCTATTACACTGTTATTACACTGTTACTATACATTACACACTGCCTGCAGACAGCTGATTTCTGATGTAAGAAAGTGGGGGGACATGACTTTATCTCAGTACTTTAATTTGTATCAGGTTTGGATGTGGAAATATTCAAAGATAGTTGTAATGTTCAAAAATAGACCCATAAATATATCTAGCCACTCTTTAATAGACCAAATATCATAAGCTGTAGTTTCAAAGGACAGTTTGGCTGTGATTGTACTTTGCTTTAGAAACATTCTGACTGCTGAGACATTCTGACGTACTGCTCAGACAACAGTCTTTGCTCTTTTTGCCACATGTCAGTGACAGACATAGCCATTAAAGATGCCATCTGTGGCCAATGGTTCAGAACACAGGCAGAACCATCTCAGCCAAAAGAGATGGTGGCACAGCCATCAATCACACTGACATCCAGCAAACTGCTGGGACACCATGGAACCTCCTCTCCACCTGACAGACACATTAACTTTTCTTGACTGAAGCTGCTGACATCCACTTTTTGGGGATCATTTTTATCACTAAAAAGTTAACTTAGAATTTCTCTTTTTTAGTGTGGAAATGACAGAAATGAAATTGAAACCCCTCCATTAACATAGACTCATTATCCTGAAGCATTATTATTATTATTATTATTTTTATCCGCGTCTGTTTCGCTGCCGATGGGTTCAAACTCCTGTGCTCTTACCATCAGCAGGGAAAGAATGCATCAATCAAAAGCTGAGTTTGTTCTTACCAAACAGGTTGCATTCCAGCTGAAATAAAAGAAATGTTAGATTTAGACTGAGGTAGATTTATCCTGTGAAACTGTGATTTAAATCCTCACTGTTGTAAAGGCACGGAGATCAGTCGCAAATACACAATGTCATGAAGATAAATCCAGGGCATTGAGAGGCCCCAGCTATTGATTTCTGCATAAGTCACATCAGCCGACTCTGTTGATCCACCTGCCTCTCGGGATGCACTGTTGTTCTGCTGGCTGTCAGCCAGCATACAGCTGGAAAAATTCTAGCTCTCCAAGCATTGATACCAAAGGTCCATGCAGGACATGCTGTAAAAAAAAAAAAAAAGCTTCTAATAAGACTAATGAGAATTTATAGCATCAGTGGAGATCATCATAAACTTCACTAGATGGTTTTTTTTTTTTGCCTTTGAACAGATGGTGGACATCATCTTCTTGTGCCCAAAATGCCTATTCAAAACCCATGATGAATATTTGAGAAATGCACTGTCATCAGTCTCCAATTATACTGCTGAAAAGCCCTGCGTAAGCTATTGTTCTCAATTTCAAACTTTTTGAAGATGCAATAATTTCATCTGACAGTTGAGATTAATGTTTAATGCTTCTCCTGCAGGCACAATATTACACAAAGCTTCTCCGAGCTAAACAATAACCCTTCTCTGCCCTTTTACTTGGGCACCGTTGTGTTAAATTTGAATATTTCCACTGACCCACATACTGCAGCTCGTACTCATGCTTTTCTGTTGACTGATCTGCTGGTGTTGCAATGTGTTGCAGTTCACTTTCTATTTTAGAGCTCAGGCAGGCTAAACGAATGGTGATTTGCCATTAGTACTTTTATATAATCACAGCCACATTTATTTTCCCATTCCTCCTCACCCGCTACTTCCACATTCTTGCTTGTTTCCCATCATCTATGCCGTAAGCACAATAGCTTGCATGAATGTCATTTCCTTTAACATCTGCAGCTTAATGTGGGGATGTTTTGTTCCTGCGCTGATTTACCAAGGAGTGATTTAGAGAGATCTGGAGCTAAGTTGTTCATATCGTAAAGTGGCCGTGGCTCTTCCATTACATTTAACTGGGGACGTTATCTCAAGACTTTAAACGTCTTTGTCTGTTGCAATATAAGCTAGCTTCCATAAATCAAAGCAGTAACATTTAAAGCCTGTATTTTTTAATTGCCTTCTGATTCCCTGCTGTTTCTTACATTTGCACCATTTTACACGTTTACATTTCAGGATATTGCTGCGTTGCCGTTCAGCAGCTCTGTTCTGAGAGCATAATGAAGAAAGGCATCATCAACACACGTGAAACTTATTGAATTAGTAAAATGAGACCTGAAAAATGGAACATTAGTAGTATTTGGTAGTGCATGTATATGCGTGCTAAATACTAAATACTGTGAAGACTCCACCTGACCACCACTCGGCTGCGATGCATACTCTCCCAGCAAACATTTTAATATTGCATAACCGTCAGCTGACCGTCTTGGCTTAAAAATAGTTCTGAAATGAAAGTCGTGCCATCACACAGGAAACTTCACTGTCTGCTCAACAGACTTCCTAAATGTCACCTGGTTTGGACTGTCCAGCAAATGGAAGTTTGTGTACAAGATATATTATCTTTTATCAACAGAACAATATCAACAACTTTAAGAAAGGCGAGAAAAGAAAACACTCGGCAAGGATCACTCGAAAACTTAATTTTCATTCTGAAGCGTGTTTCCCATTTTGCTGAAGTAAACCAGACACGGATTCAGCCACACCATGGCTTTACTGTGCAGACACTGTGGTACATGATGCCTGACAGATATAAATTTCTGGAACCAAGGAGGATAAACTCCTCAAATTTCCTGATTTTAAGCTATCAGAATATAATCTTAGGTAACCTAAGCCTGGCTGTAATCAGGTCAGATATCTCTGGCATCTTATTACAGATGAAATGGCAGATATGATGATATTTATAGGCATAACAATCATCCTCTTAGGTAACTTGAGTGTACAGATGGAGAGAAGCATTCGCTGTTTAGGAGAAACTATATGAAAGCAAGTTTACAGAAATCATAATGACTTTATGAGATTATTACTGAATTATGACTGACATGGTTGAGCAGCTGCTCGAGTCCTTACATTTAAATCTGTGTTAATAACTCTCATGTATGAATTTATTTGGAGACTCAGTGAGATTGTGTTAATGTATATATTTGTTAGAAAACACAGAAACGCTGATTTGGTTATTTTAGGAGATTTCCTGCCACTAAAATGTCAGAGAAATCAAACTGGCGATAATTGCATCAAACATTTCAAAGTGTTCCTCTTTAAAAGCACAAACTGTAGGAGAAAGGAAAGATTTCTGTCTGCAAACAGTGTAATACTGACAATTTGACCTGTCTCTTAGCTTCAGTGCTTTACTTTCCTTGACTTCAAATATTTCACAGCATCTGCAGTTGGGTCTCATTCAATGTAAGCAGCCAGTATTGTTTATTTAATGGGCATTCTGTGTTCTTTTTTTCAGTTACAGAACTATTCTCGCAGAGAGAGTTTGAATGTTTTACCAGAAATATGCATTTTTCATAGCTAATTCGATTACCAGCTTTAGACTTTAGTAATATTTGCTTGTAGTTCAAGGATGTCCTTGGTTCATATTCCAAGTGCAAAAGAAGAAAAGTTTTCTTTGCCCTCATTTACTGTATTTTCCAAACATGCAAACCAAACATGAAATTGCATTTAAACTCAAACAAACTGCAGCTCTGCTCTCAAGTCTTCAATGCCTGTGCTTATTACTCTATAATTTTACCATTTGTAGCAGTCTCAGTAAATATGCCACTTTCTCCCTTTTTAACTTTCCAGCATTCTAAAGTACAAACTGTCTGCAGTGCACTTCAGCTTTGACTTCAGCCTCTCAGAGTAAACAATTTCAGGGACAGAGACGCTCTGTTTGCTTTGCTTCCAGAGATTCCTCCTTGAAGACAAAGGGAAACATTTTGCTTCAGGAGCAGTGCATGCCGGCAGGGTTTGTAGACAGAGGGGACGCGGGGTGGAGAGGTGAAGGAAAGCCCAGCAGGGATCGGCATTCTAGGAGATAAGTACGTGGATTCGGAGCACTTTGGTCCCCTCTTCTCACAGAAGCTGAATCTCTTCAGATTTATAACTCTGTTCACAGAGTTAGAAGAGGTCTACATTGCCCTGCTTCTCTGTCTGCTTATAAATGCCATGCAAGGGAAAACATTTGGTTTCAAACACAACTCAGTGAGAGGAAGTAGCACAGGCAAAACAACCTGTTCTACTTAAGCCAAAAAGAAATTGTTGCATTCGTGAGCTACGTGAAAACACAGTACTGTGTTTCCTTCAGACTTTGAGGGATGAAAGGATTGCTTTGCTCTGCTGCGCATTACATTTTTAAAGGATTTTTAGTATTCTCTTATTAAACTAGTCAGTAATAAAGTCTTCATGCAAACAGCTGCATAAATAACTCTGAATCAGTTATAAACTGGCAGCTGACACAGCCAGCATCAAACAGTGAAAGTGTTAACTGCAGTGTGGCTTTTACATCAAAACCTCCCAGCTCCTCCTATACTGTATGTTAGAAAAAAAAATCCCAAACCAATATTTTATTTGGATTAATGTACAAAAAGGGCTGTTTATGTTAAACTGCTGTTTATAATGCAGCAGTTTGTGGTGTGCGTGAGACAAACTGGGTGATGTGAATGTGACTAATTGCTGCCAAGAAACATGAAAGCCATGTGTTCGTCATCCCAGGGTGCATTCCATCGATGTAGGTGTCTATTTTTGGAGCTTCTTTTTTTTGGTTTTAAGTTGTTGATTTTTCTCATTTCCATTCACTTTTTCCATTTACTGGTTTTAATACACCCACTTGACCACATTTACCCTGCACTGGTACTTGTGCTTAACTACAGTTAAAGTTCAATGGGTCCTTTAAACATGACAAGCTGGGAGTGGGAACCCAATCTCACTATTGCTTAAATCAACAGCTGAGGTGCTTATGTGACTTTTGGCTGCTGTTTTCTCTCGGTCTGTGGTTAATAGAATCAATCAAATCGATCCATCTATTCATTTTCTTAAAGGTTTATCTAATTGAGGGTGGCAGGGGGCTGGAGTCTGTCCCAGGTGAGAGGTCACCAGCCCACAGATGGAGACAATCACACACTCTTACATCCACACCAGTTTAGAATCTGGTGACATCTGGTGTGGTCTTCTACTGCTGAGTCCCATCTACCTCCAGGTTTGAGATGTTGTGCATTCAGAGATGCTCTTCTGCATACTTTGGTTGTGGTTATTTCAGTTACTCAAAACTGTCTGGCCATTCTCCTCTGACCTTTGGCATTAATAAGGCATTTTTAACTGTAGAACTGACACTCACTTTTCTCTTCTTCTGACCATTCTCTGTAAACCCCAGAGATGGTTGTGCAGGAAAATCCCAGTAAATCATTAGTTTCTATAACACTCAGACCAGCCTGTCTGACACCATCAACCATGCCGCATTCAAAATCACTATAATCACCTTCCCTCTCCATTCTTACGCTTGGTTTGAACTTCAGCAGATCTTCCTGATCATCTGCATGCTTAAATAAGTTGCTGCCACGTGATTGGCTGGTTAGATATTTACAATAATAACCAGTCAAATATTTGCACCTAATAAAGTGGTGGGCGAGTGCATATTTGTGGTGCCCAGAGGATGGATTCTAATGATTTGGGGAGATCAGCAGAGTTTGCCTCTATTGTCATCAGGAGTTTGATATTCAAAGAGTCTGTCAACTATGGGATGGATTACAGTGTTGGCTGACTTTCATAGTTTTTGATCCAACTATACATGTTGGCATCCTGTTCAAAGACCATTACAATTGCACAGGGTTGTTAGTGTGGCTGTTCTCTTATTTGTTCTTAGCTGTTGCACTCCCCAGCAGCCCCTCGATACTTGTTTACCAAAAACTAGCTTTACCGGCCTATTTGATTTTGGCTCTGGCTCGTGTCGTGTCTTGAAATAACAGGTCAAGTCAGAGTCGACACAGACGTAGAGATACTGTAACTGTGTTTGACAGCTGAGTTCTTTGGTTGCAGGGTGAGTAAAACTGCAAAACTGAACCCCTGCAGAGCTCTGCCACGTCCTGCTTAATGGTCCTGTTATTGGTGCGAAATACCCATATTAATCAAAACTTTTCAGTTTTAATGTTAAATATGCTTTTAACATTAAAACTTCAATTAGAAAAACTGCACAAGTTGTCAGCTGAAATTGAAAATGCTGCTGCAAATGCTGGATTGGATCAAGCGATGCTCTTTTTAACAGTCTGAACCTACAGAACCAGTTCTGAAAAATGTTGGGAATGCATGTCGGGAATGCTGTGCAAAGTGCAAACCAAGTGCAAATCTTGAAAACCTGTATTTTATTCATAATGGTGCACAGAAAACATATCAGATGTTTAATCTGAGAAAATGCACCATTTCAAGAAAAAAAGCTCATTTTGGGACAGGTCCATGTTCACCACAGTGCAATATTCCCCGCTTCTTTCAGGTTTGTATGATAGAGCTTTACCCTGTAAATACATCGCAAACTGTGCTCACAGACAGTGGAAGTGTTCCTGAGCCCATGCAGTGATTTCCATGACTGAATCATGCCTGTTTTTAATATAGTGCCGCCTGAGGGTATCCAGTGTTGATGTTTGACCTTATCCCTTGTGCACAGAGATTCTCTAAATCTTTTGATATTATGTACTGTAGATGATAAGATATTGATGCAGTTTCTTGCAGAGTGGTGACCCTCTGCCCATCTTTACTTCTCTAACATACTATTTTTATACCCAATCATGTTACTGGCCTGTTGCCAGTTAACCTAATTGGTTGATTTTCCAGTCTTTTGTTGTCCCATCCCGACCATTTTGATATGCATTGCTACCATCAAATTCAAAAGGAGCTAATATTTTTCATGAAACAGGTGAAATATCTCAGTTTAAACATTTGATGTTGTTCTGTTGTGAATGAATATGGGTTTGTTTATTTACTTTTGTTTGTGCAAATCATTGCATTCTGTTTTAATTTACATTTTACACAGTGTCCTGACTTTCTCAGAATTGGGTTTGTACAGGCAGAACCCTTCACACTCACTTCTGATCAGCAGACAGCAGAGGGTCTATCAGGCTAATAAACAGCTGCAGTCTGTGTATGTGTGCGTGTAGGTGTGTGTGTGTCCTCTGACTAACCATCTACAAGGCTGCCATTATGAAATGTGGCATGTGTACTGTCTCTTTGACTTGATGATTATAAATCAGGACCATCAGGCTCAGGTGATTCATTCTGTTGTCTCCAAAAAAAATGTATTTTCAGACATCATTGTCAAAAATGATAAGTCTTCAAAGAAAGTAGCTTTTAATGTGCTCTCTGTGCTTAGCTATATGTGTCAGCTCACAATTTTATCTCTGCAAAAATAATTTTTTTTTAAAAATTCCATTTTTATCCAGCTGATGCCAAAACCTATAATATAGAGAAGCAGGCACCTTTTCACAGAGTTTAAAGTGTCCTTTACACAGCAGGTGCCACATCAAGCCGATGCCATCTGTCTCTTGGTGATGGTGATGAACCCTGCCTTCTGAAGTGAGCTGAACCCTCAATCAAAGCACAGAGGGGTGTTTAACAGTATGACTCTAATGATGCTCTAAATGGGAGGAAAGGGTTTCAGTCCTTTATGTTCCTGCTGGGTTATCTATGATGCCAAAGACCGATCCTGCATTAACACAGCCTGTTATGACTGAGGAGTCTGCAGCATATGGAAAGTAAAGACTTTAGGTAAAACTGGTGGGCTGCTAGACAAATGGCCTGGACACTCTGTCATAAAGCATACTCGAAAGAATATTAAATCAGAGGGTGATTATGCTTTCCTGGAGGAGGATACTATATGGAGAGGCTGCACTGATGGTGATAAATGCTCTTTGCTTAGGCCATGTAATCATGCTCCTCTAATTCCTGACTATTTGCAGAAAATTATTTGCCAGTGTCTCTCTCTCTTTTGGGGGGAATTTTTCACATGAGATAAATCATCCAATAACCTACAGTGTTTTACTCCCAACAGAGGCTAACAGAAATCTAAGAGCAACTCACTGTAAATCTGTCAAGGCCACTACAGTCAAAAGAAGGCTGACATTTCTATCTGCAGTCATTTATGTCTGGTGCTGTGGCTCAGTGCTGAGAGCGTACCTCCCTACTCGTTCATGTGCATACATGGAAAGCCAGAGGCGTCAGTCAGAGCCAGCATGAAAGGAAGAGGTGGCACAGATGTGGGTTGAAAAGCAGCTTGCAGATGAGGAGCACCTGTGGGTCGACTAAAGCAGTGTAAATAGCTTTCCCTGTTTGAGATCCTGTTTGAAGTAATGCTATTATTAATTATTAATAAACATTATTTGGCTCTCACTTTTACTAGACTGTGGTGGTGGGTGTGGAGAGTAACCATACATACTCACTTTGGCACCGGTTGATCTCATCTTCATTACTTTTATTATTGTATTGTCTGAATACTTAATCCAGTAGGCACACATGTTCCCCTGCCATCCAGGGATACATAAAAAGTCAGCGTTGCCCAGCCACACAGCTACCTTTGCATTAGAGTATATTTGTCCTTTTCAATTGTTGAACCTCACGTGAAATTGTGAGGTTCAACCCTTTGCTCTGACCAAGTCAAGATATGATCTTTGTTATCTCCGTTGCTCTTTTAATTGCTAATGTCCATGGGGTGTTTCTGTGAAGCTAAGCCTGGTTAAGCTGCAAATAGCAACCTGCAGGGCTCAAAAATGAAGTCAGTGAAGAAGTGCAGCTCCTCTGATGGCCAACTGTGACTGGCTCCAAATCAAGTCGGGTTAAATCCCATAGTTTCACTCTTCATAATAGCTTAACGGTGGGTGATTTATCCTTTTGGATAGTGGCAAGGCCTAAAGTTAGAGGAGTGACAGGCAAGTCAATGAACTGGACCTCTGGAGCATTTTTAATGGAATTATCGGACAGGTAATACAGATATGTGCTGCTTTTTGCTTCAGCTTTGGCAAGAAAAACCATTATTAAAATTAACTCTTCATTTTGGTTTCAATTTAAAGGATAAAGCTTCTGACAACATTGTGATGATAATTATCAAGTTTACCAAAACTGTTGTATTACATTTAGTCACGCTCCTTCTTTAAACAATAGTGTAACTTGAGATGCAGTCTGGAGCATAGAACTGTGCTGGAAGGAATAATTACCTCCTTTCTGTTCTTTAACTTCTTTGTTGTCTCAAGAAACAGTAAACATTTCACCTCTTTTGAGTTCCCAATCCCTCTAAATTCTTTCATTCTGTCATCACTGTTTCTGGTTTGCCAAGTAATTGCCTGAATGCTATGATGCCAGGAGCTGTGCTTTTAGTTTAGGTCTCGTCTGTCAGTAGTATCTGAATAGCTTTGATGGTGCATTACGCTTTTAGATCTTTGTATACTTTAGAGCTTTTTTTCTGCTTTAATCTGACGCTTCATTAGTCTGCCTATAGATTTGCTAGCTGCGCTGTTAGATTTCTGTTGCTTAAATGCACCCCCCCCCCTTCCCTTTGAGCAAGGCATTAAATTCCCTTCGGCTCCAGGGCTACTGTTGTGCTGCCGACCTCTGACCTGCCTGCAAAAGCAGCTGCAGGGATTAAATTGAGTCTGACAGTTTACACTGGCCTATTACAGAAGGGTCACCCTATAACTGTATAAGTCCCACATACAACCTTCTGCTGAGAAGAGAATGAGCAAAGTGCTGAATGTAAAGTATAATGCAGATGTGAACTGCGCTCTGCCTGTGGCTCAGCTTCATCTCACCGAGGGCCAGCTGTGCTCAGCAGGCAGCAGAGTCCTGACAGTTACGGCTCCGTCCAGTCTCTCTTCCTCCATGTTTGTAACTGGAGTTTGCCATTTTGAAATGTTGACTGGTGTAATGGAACGTAATGGGACAATACTAAATGTTGACTTAGGGTGAGCTGTGCACTGGAGTGTTAAAACTGATTAAGTTGATAGTGCCGTTTCGTGTCGGGTAGTGCTCGGTGCAACGCGGTGCTCGTTTGGGGTTAATGCCGTCATCCATGCATGAAGACACAAGTGGGTAGCCCCAAGAAGAGCTGGCTCTTTCTTCCATTTGCCAAGTAGAATTTAGGTTTTCCTCTTTAGGCATTTAATTGAGATAACAGCTTGTTATTCAGAGGGCTACGCTAGCACCGCCACAGTTACATTGCTGCTGATCGGTGCTCATTAAAGCCCTCACATCGCGCTCTGTCTGCCGGCTACAAATCTTTGCTTTAAAAAGCCAGCTTGTGCTTTTAGATGGTGTTAATACATTGTTAGTAGTCTGCAGTCTGTATTTTTTCCAAAATGTTGCTAATACACCGCATTTAAAAGTTCTTTTGTTCTATGGCACTGTTTTTCCCACACAGAATATTTATATTTTCTCACATTTGTCTTTGCAAAAATGTGACATTCTTGGCTATAAAAGCACCATCGTGTTCACGGTACATTTCAAGAGCTAAACATTGTGTTTAGTGTTTAGCACAAGCCAAAAAGACATGCAGTGGCGCGATAATACAGAATCCAAGCTAATTAGCTGGATATTAAAAGCACAAGACATGTCAGTTGTGATGTAGCAACAGAGCGATCACCTTGTTTTTTTTTATTTGTGTCCTATCTATTATAACAATCTATGACTTTTATTTAAGTCTACTCTTTGTGGGGATATAATAAAAGTCCATTTGTATCCACACAGGTACAGTTTACACAAATGTACACAACAAATTACTGGTGCTCTTTATGGTCAAAAAGGTTCATACATATTCCCAAGAAGTGAAAGGAATATTCATATATTTTCTTCTTGATTTTAAGGTGCAATATCAGGAGACAGTTTGTATTTGGCCAAGTAAGAAAATAAATTTGGTTAACATATTAATTTAACTCTTAGACTAGATTAAAAGCATTTTACATATTCAGATAAATTTCAGGAGGAAGGGTTTAGGTTCAAACTTGCTCTTGTTCTCCGTCTGCCTGAGGCAGGTGTGAGATAAAGACGCTTTGAGGGTCAGTAAGATTAGGCAAGCACTTTACAAATGTCTCCCTGTTCTAACTGATTTAATAGTAGTATTAAAAAAATTAGTCAATACCTAATTTCCCAACTTTTCAAATCTTTAGCTGTTACATTAAGGTTGAAAATTCTTGCCAGAGGTCCAACAAATAAGCATCCATTGTCAAAGTACAACGTGAATAACTTACAGTACTGTTCCAGTGATGAGCTCTTGTAGCTCTAAAAGTTCAGTGAGGCACTGGATTTCATGAGAGTGTATATCTTCGAAAGGGTACTAAAAAGGTTCACCATCAGACCATTAGAACCAGTATTGTTGCAAATCTTCCACAACCACAAAAACCCTTACACTTGTCAGTGTGTAACAACAGTGTGCAAGAAAAATATCATGGCTAACATAATGCTACTCACTTATCCATGCTTATCATCTGTGCCCAAAATGCATGAATAATAAAAATGAAAATTTGACTGTGTGGCCCAATTAGGTTAGCAGTTAGACCATGAGTTACCTATGGTTAGGCAGTTAAGCCTACTATAATGGACCCATTTTAATAAACCACAAAATGCCCACATAGTGTTTTAGATGATCCTTAAGTCACAAAGTGAATTCAAGCAGGTCAGAGGCTGCTTGTTCGCAATAATCAGTGACATAAAAATCTCCCAAAGAGAACATAAAAACCTTTGAAATCAGGTGTCATTAAGTCTGTCTTACATGATTAATAACCATCTTAATGTGGTGGCTGTTGCCACATCCTTGGGCTACATACTGAACCTCAAACTGCCTGCAGTGCATCCATCAGTGACTCAAAGTAAAAAAAAAAAAAAAAAAGTGCTTTGAGCTATGGTAGAGTACAAAAGACTGTATGTTTAAACTTTTCATAGAGTTTCGAGGATTTCATAATCACAGGAAGCTGTTTCATATTTTTGACATCTTAGTTACACAGTTATGAACGTTGCTTCTCATGTTTCAGAGACAGTCACAGTTATGAGACTATTTGATATGTTTTGTTGTGTATTTATGTATTTATTTTGAATTTAATCCAGCATGACCATGATCACCAAAGTCAGGTATAAAGATCTACTAATCCTATTTTTTAAAATGCCTGATCAATATAAGATTTTAAAACCAGTTCGGTGGTTAGAACTGTTGCCTCACAGCAAGAAGCTCCTCGTTCGAATCCGTCTGAAGCCTTTCTGTGTGGAGTTTGCATGTTCTCCCCATGTTTTTTCCAGGTACTCCGGTTTCCTCCCACAGTCCATAGATGTGAGGTTAGGTTAATTGGTCATTCTAAATTGCCTGTAGTTGCAACTGTAAAACCCGTTGAGTTAGTGCAACTAATTTTATTTGAGGAAACCAATTTCCTTGAGTTATTTAAGTTCATTAACTCAAACATTTAAAGCATGAAAAAATTACTCAGTAACTCAGATATGTGTCAGATTGTGTGTTAAAGCAGTTTGGATGAATAAAGCCAAAAATGCTCTGATTAAAAGGAAACATAACATGACTGCCATTTTTAAGAATTATCTGCATACATATTTGGTATGTGATTATTTAAAAACTGAAATAGAAACAACAACTGAAAGATGAAAGATGAAGTGGTGTTTACATTTTTTGTTATGTTATAAGGTAAACTCCAAGAAAATGAGTCAGTGGAGCTAACTGGAAATATATTACCACAACTTAAAATATTCAACAAATTTAAGCATACTCAAAACAACTGAGTTAGAACTTCAGCTATTAATTTTTGATTCTATTTAAATTATGGGAATGAGTGGCTCCAACTTTTTCAGCAGATTAAGTTAAATGAGCTTACTTCTTTTATTAAGATATACTGTTAGGTTTTACAGTGTGTGAATGTGAGTGTGAATGGTTGTCTGTCTCTCTGTGTTAGCCCTGTGACAGGCTGGTGACCTCTCCAGGGTGTATCCTGCCTCTCGAACAATCATAGCTGGGATAGGGTCCAGTCCCCCCGCGACCCTGAAAAGGATAATCGGAAGAAAATGCATGGGTGGATGGATGTTCCAGCCATTATAAATGTTGATACAGCAAATAGCTAGTATTGACTGATAATAGTGGCCCATGATGGCAAAAACCACCAATAAATTGGTTGGGCTCTAAGTGTGTGTCAGGTCCCTTACTGGAGTCAGGTCAAACAGGTGTGTATGTTTTGTTGTAAATAAAGCAAAGGGATTAAGGAACTTACTGTAAAGTTTTTGGTGTTTTAAATATGGTCAAATATGTGTCAGCAGATTTGCTTTGTTTACAGATCACCAAGATACATCTCTCTCACTGTTTTGCTGTTGTTTTACATTCAGAGGCATCACCTAGTCCTGTAAAGACCTCCCCAGAAACATCTCCTATGACCTCCCCACGACAGCGCCGTGACTCGGACCGCTACTGCCAGCTATGCAACGCCTGGTTCAATAACCCTGGCATGGCTCAGCAACATTATGATGGCAAAAAGCACAAGAAGAACGCTGCCAGAGCAGATCTCCTGGAGCAGCTGGGCAAGACCCTGGACATGGGCGTGATGAAAGGTAATACAAATACATTTTCAGCATATCCTAAATGATGCCCATACTTTTATTATTATTATTAAAGTAGGCAGCGAAAAAGGGCATTCATTATCAGATGGAGCTTATGAAAGAAGTTCAGCCTTTCTTTTTTTTTTACTTTTTGGAGACCTGTGATTTTAAGGGTAAGCAATTTTCATAAAAATACAAAGGAGAATAGACATCCAGATTTGTTTTCAGGTGCCTGATACCACCAATAGAGAATGAGGAGAGCATACAGCACAAATAAAGTAGGAGTTCAGAGCTCACAATAATAAATTCACAATGAAAAAACTGTAATAGGCATGCATGAATAACAGGCTTCTAGCCAGCCAGCACAGTGTTGTAAACACTGTTTCATCAATACATCAAATAACCATTAATGCTGTCCTCATCTAAAGCTTAATAATATACACTCAGCACAGATATCTAATCAGCCAAACACATGGCAACGCCTTAGTGTATTTAGGCATGTAGACATGTCAAGGTGACCCATTAAAGCATGGTATCAACACCTGAGACCGGTGGTGGTGAAATAGTGTGGGGGGATATTTTCTTGGCATAGTTTGGGCCCCAACTGAACATAATTTAAATGCCACAGCCTAACTAAGTATTGTTGCTGGCCATATCCTTCCCTTTATGACCACGGTGTGCAACAAATGGCTGCTTCCAGTAGGATAGCACACCGTGTTATGAAGCTCAGATCCAAAGCACAGATTATTTCAAACTGGTTTCTTGGACATGACAGTGAGTTCCATAGTTATCACATCTCAGTCCAACACCTTTGGGATGGGGTGGGAAAGGAGAGTCCCATCATGGATGTTTAGCTGACAAATCTGCAGCAACTGGGTGATGCTGGCATGTCACTATGGACCATAATTTCTGAAGAATGTTTCCAGCACCTTCTTGAATCTGTGCCACAAAGATTTAAGATAGTTCTGAAAGCAAAATGGGGTCCAACGAGGAAGATCTACCTAATAAAGTGGCTGGTGAGTGTATTTTGTTTATATTAACAACTTATGAAGCTACTGCTGTCGAATGTCTAATATCTCATGTTTTGGGGATTAAGTGATTTATGATTAAACACTGTAGGTAATAATGAGATCTGCATAACCTAATATTAATTAGCAATAGAGAGCAGCATTACATTTGCTAACATCTGTGACTATTTATTAGTCCTGCTCTGTGGAGCTGAAAAGTAACCCTCTTGACTTCAGCTGTCAGCTTGACTCTTCATGGAGGCCACCAGCATGTCACAAGCTGTTAATTTTACAGAGAAAGAGGAGAGAACTTTCTTGCTTTTCATTTCACAGTTACAGTATGTCAATAACAATTACACAATATTATTCCAGCTGGCAGCGTGTTGGCTGCCAGAAGAGCACAAGAAGCCCAGAGGTGTTGTAAAGGGTATCAGAGCATGACTCCACCAAATGGGAGAAACAAGTACTCACAACTGATTGGTCATGGACTCCTAACTCAGAGTCTGATTGGTTACTTTTGCTAATTGAGGGCAAACTGGGTGGTTGCAGTTTGTTCAGCTGTGTTATGCTGGCTAAGGTTTTGAGTATATGATGTCTATTTCAAGAACATTATATATTTTATCTTTTATGTTTCCTGACTGCAGATGTTGATAGGGCTACGTGGCCCTTGTGTTTGTCTTTTATATTTGGTCAGCCTGTATTTTTTCATCTTTTTTAAGTGCTATATAGGCAAAGTGGTATGGTATGGTATGGTATGGAGGTATGGTAGGTATGGTATGGTATGATATGGTATGGTATGGTATAAATAGGGTAATAAATACACTTGTGATTCAAAGACTAAATCCACCATTATTTTGCACAATATTATATTAATATTATTTTGCAGGTCACGAGAGTAATATCATAGACATGGTGCTGTAATGTGTGCTGATGGGGATGGTAGTGTTGTCCTCTCTGGGTTAGATTCTGGCTTGGGGAGATTGGGGGAAATTATGTTTAGCATGGTTACATTTCCTCCCTGGTCACATTTAATGGTGACCATTGGCCTTTGCTGGGACAGAGTTGGGGGGCCTTGAGGAGACAGAAGATAAACAGGCTTGTTTCAGGCTGTGGATGAACTGGGAGGCTGCATAAAGTGCCAGGATAAATTAATGCCTTATTTAGTCCATAGGGGTGACCAGAGTAAATATAGAGCTGGATCATGGTTAAAGATGTATTTCTGATATGCAAAGAGATATTTTCACGCTGTTATATCTGTGTGCAGATCAGTGACTGTCAAGTCAGGGGGTCATAACAGCGTCCAAACATTTCAGCTGCTGTTTCATGACCGTTTTGAAGTTCGTTCTGGATCATTGTCCTCTTGTAGAACAAGCATTCTTCTCAGTTTCACTTCACAGATAACTGCATGGAGTCTGAATCCAGAATTTGCTGATTCGTAGTAAAACCCATTCTTTGCTCTATTTGTGTTATGTTATCTGAACCACTGGCTGCTACACAACCCCAAAACAGAATATTTCTGCTTCACTGCTTAACAACCGGCTATGTTTTCAGTGCTGCTCCTGTATTCTTCAAACATACTGCTTGGTGATTGTGGCCAAAGAGCTCAATTTGAACTTTTTTGTAATGTGGCTATAACAAATTTGCAGACTTTTGTGATTCCAGTGACTGTCTTGTGTAGACTATGTTTGTGCATCATTGCTACACAGTTAAATGGTACACTCTACCGTGCCAGCTAAACCGTTTTGCAGCTTCTTTGGGTTTTGTTGGTGTAGGACTTGTTTTGCTTAGGAATGTTTTTTTTAACCTTTATCTGACCAGTCACAGTATGTTGTGCTGTTTTTCTCCCTTCCAGCAACTCGTATCACAAAGGGTGATCCACCCTGTGGCAGGTCAGTGACCAGGCACAGCAGTTGTTTTCTCTCTTGCTTTTACCCATCAGTTTTCATCAATCCTCACTGGAAACAACACAGCAAGCATTCTCTTTTGACATGGCAGGGACCACCTGCTTGCTGTCTAAAGTGAATCTTAGATTCAGTGAAGATTCATGATGTTACATCCCCACAACTCTAACAAAACTTGATTGAAGTTTGATAGATAATGGTGCAAGAAGCTAATGGATAAAATATTTTGTAATATCATTATTAACCTATATTGGCCCTATTAACTGACATATGCAAATGAAATTACATTTATCAATGTCAGTTACTGATATTTATCTGTTTTGTCACATCAGTCTGCCACTCACCCATTGAGCCATGCATTTTCTACCACTTATCCAGGTCTGGCCTGCATAGGCAGCAGTCTAAGCAGAGATATCTAGCCTTCCCCCTCTCTGCCACCACTTCCAGCTCTTTTAGAGGGATACCAAAACATTCTTAACATACCCACAAAAAAGACCCATGTCCTGGGTCTGCCCTGGGTCTCCTCCCACTAGGAAATGCCAAAAACACCTGTTTTAGGAGGTGTCCGGGAAGCATCCTAGTCAGTTCCCTGAACAAACTCAATTACGCATCTGCTTTCAATACCATGGAGGCTCTACTCTGAGCCCCTCCTGAATAACCGAGCTCCTCATGCTCAGTTATTAAGAGGAAAGCTCATTTTTGCCAGTGTATCCATCATCTTATTCTTTCAGTCACCAATCACAGCTCATGGCAATATTGGGGTAGATTTGGCCTACATTAAGGTAGGAACATAGATTGACCGCTAAATTGACAAGCTTCAGCTTTGCATTCAGTTCTCTCTCAACACTGTAGATACTGCACCGTGTTAAATAGTGTGATGAAGAGCTGAAAGGAAGAAAGTACTTTTTTTATAATAAAGATTTCTTTGTTTCCTTGACACAAAGTGCGAAATAAATGACAACAAAGACAAAATAGGCATACAGAAAAAATACTGATATCAGCACCAGCTACTGGCCGTATTACAGTGCCTTTTGCCACATTTCAGGCTTCAAACATAAAGATATAGAATTTTAATTTTTTGTGAAGAATCAACAACAACACCTGCTCTGTGATAGTCTCAGGGTTCTGTTCCAAGCGCAGAGAGCATCATGAAGACCAAGGAACACACCAGGCAGGTCCGAGATACTGTTGTGGAGAAGTTTAAAGCCGGATTTGGATACAAAAAGATTTCCCAAGCTTTAAACATCTCAAGGAGCACTGTGCAAGCAAACAATCATATTGAAATGGAAGGAGGATCAGACCACTACAAATCTACCAAGACCCGGCCGTCCCTCCAAACTTTCATCTCAAACAAGGAGAAGACTGATCAGAGATGCAGCCAAGAGGCCCATGATCACTCTGGATGAACTGCAGAGATCTACAGCTGAGGTGGGAGAGTCTGTCCATAGGACAACAATCAGTCGTACACTGCACAAATCTGGCCTTTATGGAAGAGTGGCAAGAAGAAAGCCATTTCTCAAAGATATCCATAAAAAGTCTTGTTTAAAGTTTGCCACAAGCCACCTGGGAGACACACCAAACATGTGGAAGAAGGTGCTCTGGTCAGATGAAACCAAAATCGAACTGTTTGGCCACAATGCAAAACGATATGTTTGGCGTAAAAACAACACAGCTCATCACCCTGAACACACCATCCCCACTGTCAAACATGGTGGTGGCAGCATCATGGTTTGGGCCTGCTTTTCATCAGCAGGGACAGGGAAGATGGTCAAAATTGATGGGAAGATGGATGGGGCCAAATACAGGACCATTCTGGAAGAAAACCTGTTGGAGTCTGCAAGAGACCTGAGACTGGGACGGAGATTTATCTTCCAACAAGACAATGATCCAAAACATAAAGCCAAATCTACAATGGAATGGTTCACAAATAAACGTATCCAGGTGTTGGAATGGCCAAGTCAAAGTCCAGACCTGAATCCAATCGAGAATCTGTGGAAAGAGCTGAAGACTGCTGTTCACAAACGCTCTCCATCCAACCTCACTGAGCTCGAGCTGTTTTGCAAGGAAGAATGGGCGAGAATTTCAGTCTCTCGATGTGCAAAACTGATAGAGACATACCCCAAGAGACTTGCAGCTGTAATTGCAGCAAAAGGTGGCGCTACAAAGTATTAACGCAAGGGGGCCGAATAATATTGCACGCCCCACTTTTCAGTTTTTTATTTGTTAAAATAGTTTGACACATCCAATAAATTTCATTCCACTTCACGATTGTGTCCCACTTGTTGTTGATTCTTCACAAAAAATTAAAATTTTATATCTTTATGTTTGAAGCCTGAAATGTGGCAAAAGGTTGAAAAGTTCAAGGGGGCGAAAACTTTCGCAAGGCACTGTACATTTTAAACACTGGTATTGGTTTCAGCTCAGAATTTTGCATCACTGGGTGTTTAAAAAGTATGACTAAGTTTTCTAAAGCAACTGAAAAGGAATTGTTTCAAAATGAAGACATAGTTTGTTAACAGGTTCAGTGCTATGCAAATGAATCAAAGAATACACTGCTCCAACAATCCTCTTATAACAAGTGTTGATCTCAGTGAATAATTCATTCGAGATTTGCACATCAAAATGAAAGACAGCTGGTGCTGTAAAGTTTAAGCCCTTCATATCTTTACTTTCATCTGTTCTCCACAATGCCTGTTTTTACTGTGTGTTAAGAGGAGATGAATTTGCCAGCTTCAACAGAGTCATTATGGAGAGGCAGAAAATGTCAGCATGCTAGCTGTACTATTCAGCACTTGGACTAATGAGCATTACTCTCTGGTGATTATCAATTAGTAATGAAGTGGCAAATTGTCCTATCAGGCAAAACCAGCAGTGTGAGCCCACGGAGAGGAGAATGGAACCGCAGCAGGCCTCGCAGGCGGCCGGGATGCTGCTGCTGCTTCTGCTGATTCCTTTCTGTATTTCCTCTTTTCATCTCTCCTCTTTTTGTCTCCCTTTTTTTCCTCTGACCTCGTGCACTTGTCAGCCTGCTACGAAAAAGTGCAGTCCAACTCTGAAAATTGTCCCGTGATGAAATATTCAACAGTTTCTAATAAAGCAGGAGGTGGCATCATTTCTTGCTTGTGGTTGTTGTTGTCATGGGCACAGAGCTGTGCAGCATTGAAAAGTTGATGGCAAATACATGAGGTGGAATATGGATAAAAAGAATAAAGAGACCACTAAGTCTAACACTTTTAGTACAAATGTAGACACCCTCCAGAGGTCATCACCTAGTGTAGTTTTGATCACCCCATGATAAAATCCTTTGTTTTTTAAGTGCTGTATATCCAACAACAGTGCAGGTTAACTGTATAAGCATACTGTTATGATGTCCCTGCTCACCTGTGCTCTTTGGCTGAATGGATTTAAATTGTTTTGGTAAAACCTTCCATCTTCATGCTCCAATAGTCTATTTGATCCCTTCACCATTTGTTTGCTGCTCATTCTGTTCAAAGCTAGCAGTATATTGAGATGATGATGTAACTGTGAGGATTGTATAGTTTGCAGAAAGGTAAATGGGATGGAAAATGAATTGTGGTAGATAGTCCATTAAGATGCTAATGCGGAAAGATTATGTAAGCACTTCTGCTTGGTTAGTGCTGCAGCGGGTTTAAAAGAGATGATCTCTTTTCTTTTCAAGTTCATTCTGTTTTTTTTTTCTAATTACAAGAAAAACGGGTTGGATTTTATCTCAGAAACAGATAGACTTGTATTTGTGTACTTGTGTGGAAGTGTGGAAATCCATCCATCCATCAAATTAACCGGTTATCCAATCCCAGCTGTCATAGGGTGAGGGGCGGGGTATAAGCGAGCAACCGCTTCTGTTCTGGCAGAAGCCGTTTCTGCTTCTGTTCTGATAGCTAACAGATGAGATTCAGCCAGGCGCAGTGCCATGCAAACAACCGCTAGCTAGAACCCTGATTCATACAGCACATTATTCTACACACTTAGAGCACTTTATTTAGCTCACATCCAGGGCTAATTTAGAATCACCAGTTAACCTGTCTTTAAACTGTTGAAGAGGAAACTGAGTACCAAGAGGGGGTTTAAACCAGGAACCTTCTTCCTGTAGGGCAAAAGAGTTAACTCCACCACCCTTCCCAAACTTACAAGGAATAATACTGAAAAAAATGAATCTTACTGTGGACAGAAACAAGGTCCTGGCTTTGAATTTGGTCATCGGGTTTTTTCAGTATTTGTGTTTTCCCTGTATGTGGGATTCTTCTAGGTGTACCGGTTTTCTTCCACAGACTTTTCTTCCACAGATTAGCTGATGATTCCAAATCACCCAAAGGTATGGATAACAAAGTGTGTGGATGTCCATCTTCGGGTTAGCCCTTTATGTGCTGTACTCCCAAGGTACACCCTGGGTGACGGGGCCTCTAAGAAAATTGCTGCATGGTTGGAAGCTTGCTGTGTGTTTAAATATATATAAATTAAGTCACATTTACCCTTCAGAATAATCACAATGAAGTTTAGTAGTGAATTCAGTGAGGTCCAGGCTCTGGTGAGACCAGTCCATGACTGATACTTAACTAGTGCCTTTCTATTTCTATAAGTTGATCAACTTGAGTAGAAGGCTGCTTTCTATTACAAGGCTTATTCACACATTCACAGGGTTCTAGCCAGAAAACATTCACAGCTGGTGGTATCGGACAACTTCTTGCTAGTTCTAATAGTCTTACCTGCTTGTTGCTGATTGCGGTGATCGATCAGTTCTGATGGTGAACTGCTGAAATTCTCCGCTGGCCGCATTGATATCTCAGCCTGGCACAGCGCCTTTTCTCCCTTTTCCCCTTCTTCAAGAATGGCTTCTTGACAGCCACTGAGACCATTTCTGTTGAGGTTTCAGTGAACAATAGATGGATCAGCTTTGATCAGCTGAAGGGCCAGATGCATCTCTTGGGTCCTGTGTCAGACCATCATGCAAGGCTACTGGGCTGGGACATCATGAAAGATTGCCACTGTCTCTAAGAGTCAAACACAAAACTGGAATTTGTTCCCAAATCAATTCACAGTATTCTGTCAAAACAAGAAGAACAACAGAAGTTGTCAGTTTTTTCTGATGGATGTGCAAATGTATTCATACCTGAAAGGATTTTTTTGAAATACCAAAAAAACAAAAAAAAAACAACAAAAAAACAGGTGATTCTGAGCCCTCAGTCTGTCTTTTAGTATAAAATATTCATATTCTTTTGTAGGCCTCAAAATGTTTTCTGCATTTATGGCCTAATAAGGATAATAAAGCTGCATAGTGCTATCAATTACTGAAGTCACCTAAAAATAAAGACAGTTTATTTGACCTAATTTACTATGTTGCTCAGGCATACAAGAGACTTCTTAAAAGAGACTGAAATATTAGACATACTATAGACTCCTTTGTTCTCCTACATTCAGTGTCCATACAATGGCTAAATGAAACATGAGCTCCATCCCAGGTTTAGTGACTGACAACCAGACAATGTGAAGAGAGACAGCAGGCAGCCTGGATCAGCAGACCACCAACCAGCAGTTCACATAACTGCCCAAGTGCCTGCCAAATGCTTTTTATAGTAATCGTAAGACACCTGCTGTCACAGGCATGTTAGTGTAGATGTCAAAGTAAGTGGTAAACCTCTGTTAATGCAATAAGCATCACGTTTGCATTAAAGTGGCATTCTACAAGTTTGATCTAATTTAGAACCATTTGCCGTCATCGTCTCGAGCTATAAACACTTCCTGCACGCTGTCATTTTCCTTTTTTATTTATCATGCCTACTTGGGTGATGTACTTTAGCTAATGTGATTTCCAACACCAGCAGACATAAGATACAGCCAGTAATCATCTTATTTCATGCCAGAGAGAACGATATTATAAATGTAATAATGCAAAGTAGAAAAGTGTGCAGGAAAACACATTTAGGTGGTTACTTTATATTCCCTTTGGGATCAGCCATTCCGAATACCATTTCCTGGGCTGTGTTTGTTTATTTCAGTCTGAAGGAAAATCTTCACCCTGACTTCTTTGGCTTCTTTGCTATTTTTGACTTGTGAAAATGAGATTGAGATAGCGATAATTGGGAATACATCTGATTGGTGAATGATGATACACAGAATAACTCAGCCTTTCCAAGATGAAGCACTGCACCACTGTTACAGGTGCAAGTGCCACTTTCAGTGGTCTTTCAGCTTTCATATGGGATGAACGATGAATTCTTGGATAAGCTACCTGTTATTTTCCTTATCACTACTGTAAATGTAATTATTCTCATTATTTGCTACATGTTATTCAATCAAAATGTTTTGGGACAGGAGAAAAAATGTAAATGTAATATTAAAAACCCTACATGATTTAAATCTTCTTGTGTAACCTAGAACCGTGTTCAGGGTGGATGCTATTTTTAATCCAGTGTGTCCCTTTGTCCCACTTATTCCCAATGTCCGTTGGAGCTCCTCCTTGTGCTTCAAACAAGCAAAACTTCCACTTGATTTTTATTTTGTGGATGTGAACAAAGTAGCCTGAGATGTCAGTGACTGTGCCCCAACCGGTCTCAGCAGATGACTGCCCCTCCCTGAGCCTGGTTCTGCTGGAGGTTTCTTCCTGTTAAAAGGGAGTTTTTCCTTCCCAACGTCGCCAAGTGCTTGCTCATATGGGGTTGTTTTGACTGTTGGGTTTTCTCTGTGTTATTGTAGGGTCTTTACCCACAATACAAAGCGCCTTGAGGCGACTGTTCATTGTGATTTGGCGCTATATAAATAAAATTGAATTGAATTGAATTGAATTGATGCTGAAAAGTCCAGAGAATAGCTGAGTAATAGCCAGAGACAGAGTCCTGATAACCACTGATGAGCTTCTTTCAGTTTGAGACAGAGGTTGCTGGTTGCTCTCTGCAAATGTGCAACTGGTCAGAGCCATCTTCAAGAGTTGTCTATAAATATCCAAAATGAAAGTAGTTTAGAGGTGCTCATGGAGATAACACTGAAAGGGAGATTGGTCAGTTTTATAAATGTGTAATCAGTAATTTTAAATAGAATCCAAATTTCAACAGAATGCTGCTGATTTCCTTATTAAAGAATTATACAAATGTAATCCCTCTTAATCACTGCCTATGACCCACTGAAAGTGTGTGGGCATGTATTTATCTGCTGATGTTATTTTTGTTTTGCTGCGTTTCAGACATTTCTGGGCTCCAGCCTGAGCAATGAGTCCTGCTGCACAATGTTAAATCTTAAAAACAAGGTTACATCACTATTGTTCTCTGCTCTCACTGTTTTTTTTTTCTAAATAAGGAAACTTTTGATATTTACTTAAGAGATTTTAGCCAGAGCCAAAGGAAGACCATCAGCATTGTAAGAAAATTATGAATTACAATTTCATCATTTCTTTAAACATATTCAACATTTTTTTTCCTTTGATGGATGGGCATGAAATATCTTCTGTCAAATTAGGTAACAGACCCAGTGACTGGGCCAGTCATTGCTTACATGTTTAGTCACCCACCAAATGCCTATTTTAGGCCAGGAGAAACCCTGTACTGTATGAAGAGCTGCTATTTGATGAGGACACAAGATGAAGCAACATTTGCAAGGATGGTATTACTGGGATGATGCTCATTGTCTGGTGTTCTCCACACACAACCAAACAAATACTTTGATCATAGTTTTATCCAACCCGTGGTCTTTGCTTCTCATGTTCTGAGTCAATCAGCTGCCCTTTTCCAAACTCCCATCAGTGAGAAGTGGCTCCCATCTACCCACTTTACCAGAAAACCCTGATTAGTAGAGTGCTACACTGATGGCTGTTCATCTGTAAGTAACGACCACTCATTTCTAGTATAACTGATGTACCTGAACTCAACTGGAAGTGCCAATACAAAGGTTCCCAATGCGTATGTGGCGAGGTGTTTCGACAATATTTTTTTTATACATGGAAAAACTGGAACTCATTTTAAATGGCAGACTTTAACGATGTCATTTTGATATAAATAAACTGTTTGCTCACCCCTTCCCTTTGGATGAATCACAACTTTTTATTTCCCCTCTGTAGCTGACAATGTGTGAAGAAGAATAATATTAGAGGGAAGTCAGCAGAACTCACTTAAAGTCCATGCTGTGCCACAGCTGGTGTTTGTGCTCCTATCACTTGCCAGTGTCTCTCAGAAGAGCAGTCCATTATGCCTCATGTCTGCGACACCTCTGCTGAGTATTTTGTTTGAATCAGCCCTAAAGATGATTTCAGACTGAGCAGCCTGTATTCACTAAGTGCGTGTGTTGTGGCTGCTCCTCTGAAGCGCGGGGAGAAAGCTGTTCACGTCGAGAGAAGCAGGCTATGTTTGTGTTAAGAGCAATTGAAAAAGAAATGCAAAGTAAATCTGTCTCTGACGACAAAACGCGGAAAGACTGCAGAAATATAAGATGCTAAACCTTTAACACGGAGTGATGTCATCCTCTACAAACCGTATTGACTGTGAAATTATGCTGCTGTGAAGTCCCAAGCCCCCCTCCCCTAGCTTTTTAATCACCTACATTCTTTTTAAGAATTGAATGGCAGCCAGTGAAGTAGCCACTCTAGCTCATAGCTTGTTATTACTTAACTGTCGCCCAGTCTGACTGTGTGCCAAAAAGCAAAGCTGAGAAATCACACGGAGGTTTAACGACTACGTGGTCCGAGCCATCGTTTTCATTTGAATATTTTTATGACACACTGATGGGCAAGTACAAGAGAAGCTGATGGAGCTTAGCATGAGTAATTCTGTAATAAGAGAGTGTGATTAATCCTAAAGTGTGCCGCTGTGTACTCTCGCCAGTGATGTATTGTTCTTTCTAAGCACAGTTGGAGAGACGGTTTGTGGGAGGTGTGGGAAAATCTAAGAGGTATGGTGTAAAAATTCACAGTTAATATGAAAGGTAGGCGAATATTGTTATTTACCTTCTTTCATTGAAAAGAGATAATGTTTAGTAAAGCAGCACAGCATAAAATTATTTCAGTAAAGGGGACCTACTGTAATTGTTATTTTCTATTATATTACTATTACTATGATAATGAGGTCAGTGTACTGTGTGCACTGTATGCAAGTATTCCCTCTGAACCAACAGCTCACACTTCAGACTGCTCTAAAAGCTCAGTTCTAGGCCGTTCTTCTACTCTTGGCTGTGTATGCTGTCAGTAGGCGGGCATAACCATTATATGGTCATCTCAGGCATGCAGCTCTGGCTGTGACCATAGCAGTTCCACTCACCTGCCATCAACTCTTTTGTTCTGAGTTGCAGCCAATCAGAAGGCAAGGGAGAGTTAAGGGAGCTAAAACAGCTTGTTTCACCACTCAGACAATACCACCACATCAGCGCTGGAATAGGGGGAAGAAGTCAAAACCAGAAGCAAAGAAATTGCTGAGTTTTCGTTCCACAAAGAAAAATCTTCTGAAACTGTTGCAATATCTGTATAATCTGTGAATCTCTGAGCTTTTGTACCGATATGTCATTATAATGGTGATAAAAGCCAACACGATTGTACTCTTGCCGGGTTACAAAAATTAAGAGGTTTGTGTGCAGCAGTGCATGTGACATAAATTTGATGTCAACTTTGTCATATGGTGCCATTTGCCAGGTACCTGAATGGGCTTTGTCTTCAGCCAACAGTAGCATAGCTTCCACCAGCATGCTGTTGGCCACCAGCACAGGAGGCAGATGTTAAGTCAGGCACATTCTGGGAACTTGCTGCCTTTTCACATGCAGAAAAGCATAAGGATAAGCTACAGTAGCTTTAATAGCATGCTGTGTTTGAGATTTGCCAACGGGATGGTGGCTGAGATTGACTTCGTACCCGTCATGAGCAAACATTATGCTCAGTTCTTGTTTTTTATTTTTTTGAGAATAGTTTTTTAATTATGTATCCAGAAATTCATGAATGAAAAACGCACATGGTCTTGTGCAAATAAAAAAAAAAAAAAATGATGAAGAGGAGAAATATTTCAACCTGGCTTCCTGACCTGAATTGACCTCTTAATGCCACAAAGCAAAACATACTCTTAACTGTCTTTTTGAAATCTCTGAAAGTTTTATTCTTATAGCAGCAGCCATCTTTTTCGTTGACATTTTACGTGTCACTCAGTGCTGTGTGATTTTTCACATAACCAGCAAAAGAAGACTCAGTGTTTTGATGCTGTGCAGTTCTCAACCAAAACCCACTAAATTTAGACACAGTCTAGCCTGTCAACACCCAAAACGACAAACTGTGTTGACTCTTTCACAGCTGTTAATCAGGAATGCGTCTCTGGAAGATGTGATTTAGCATGCTGTCTCCCTTTTCTTCCCCCCCCCTTTTTAAGATCTTTTTTCCACTGATCTCAAGCTGTTGCTTTCAGCTGTAAACTATATTTCCTACTCCTCCTGACCCCCAAAATAGATCCATTACCCTTAACAATAGCCTCAGAGACGGGCAAATTACACAAAACTGATCTAGGTCCTCTTCAAGTGGAAAAAAAGAGTAATGCTTAACACTAACTGGTTCAATTTAAAACAGTAGATTGGACGTGTTGTCCTCAAGAAATTACACCTCTTCTTACCCCACATTTTCTAACCATCCAATTTAAAGGGGACACATGTTTTTAAATCCTTCCTTTTCATATGTAAATCATTCACTTGTGGTCTATATAAAATAGAACTGCAATGCTTTGGTCTGAATTCCCTGAATTATTGTAGCTCCACAGACTCCTCGTTTACACCTGTTCTGAGGCACGTCTTAGATCAGCTCGTTTCGGTGCGGTCTTTTTAAATGTGAATGAGACATTTCACACCCAGCCCCCCTCCAGGTCGCAGAGCATTCCACTCCACCCTATTCAGCCATTTTTTAAGTTTGATAGCACAAACTAGCGGCAGAGAAACAGGCACTTCGACGAGGCTCTGATGCCGGGGGGCGATGTAAGGACTCATGTGGGTTAATGAACCCAACAACCAAACATTTTGACTTGTCTGATTGCATCTTTGGGATAACTGAACTTGGACTACAAAATCACCGCGAGAAAAAAAATTGGTTAGCCGGAAGTCAATGACCTTTTTTAGCAGTTCCTCAGGAAATACTCTGACGTAATAGACAAGATAATGTAATAGGGAATAGAGAACACTGAACAGACTGAAAAATATGACCCAAAAAGAATATAAAGATGTCTACGCAGCACCGGGAGAGAATAAATTTTAATTTTCTGCACTCCTAGACATTCAAAGTACACAAAAAACTGTGTTTGAGGGCTAAAAAAGTGGATTTTGTATATGTCCCCTTCAAGACCCTGTGATTCAGTGAGTTTATCTGTTTTATTGCCTCCATGGGACAAAACATTTTTGAGTAATGGTTTTATTCTGTCAGTTTTGCAAAGCAATTGATTATAATATATCCCACAGTTGCAACTTAGCACACAGTTGGTTTCATACAAACAGTGATTGAGTGTAAGCTCTTTCAGCCAGGGCTCCATGCTGCAGTGAGAGAGAGAATGAGCTAAAGTTACAACATCTTGCTGCTTAATTTAGCATGAATCCTGGACCAGTACCACCCTTTGCTTATAAACAGTCCACGCAGAATGTTGCCCTGCTGATCAGTCATACTGCCAACAGTAGCTCTCCCAAAGCTTCAGGCAATAGGTCTCTATTAGCTAAGCAAAAAAAGAAGAGATTTACTGCAATAGAATCTGTTTGCCTGTGGTGCAAGCACATACAGTTAGGGCCATAAGTTTTTGGACAATGGCATGTATTTGTAGTTTTGCCTCTGTGCACCACCAGCACAGAAGATTTCAAATCAATCAAGGTGTGACTAAAGTACCGAATTCCAGCTTTAATTTACAAAATTGAAATAAAATATTGTATTAACTATTTTGATTTTTTTTAAATTAAATTTTAATACATTGTCCTGTGTTTAAAGGCTGGAAAGTAATTAGACAAGCTAAAATAATTTTAAATATAAGGACTTTTTTTGCGTGGATGAAAATTATTTGCAGTCAATGACTGCCTGAAGTCTAGAACCCATGGATATCACCAAATGCTGTGTTTCCTCCCTTGAAATGCTCTGCTAGCCCTTTACTGCAGCCGCCTCCAGTTGCTGGTTGTTTGTGGGTCTCTCTACGTTTAGTTTTGTCTCCAGTAACTGAAAAGCATATTCTACTGGTTTTAGATCAGCTGACTCATTTGGCCATTGAAGAATATCCAATTTCTTTGTGTTGAGAAACTCTTGGGTAGCTTTTTTCAGTATGCTTTCCATAATCCATTTGCACTATAAAGCGCTGTCCAATCAGTTTTGCAACTGAATGGGAATTCCAAAAGGGAAATCAGACAACCATGGAGAGAGGACACAGAGAGACCAGACAGACACAGACACAGGGACTTGACTTGGGAAAAAGAAAGGGATGACAGAAGAGTCCAACTAAAACAGTCCAGGGGGTTTACATGGACATAGGGCAGTGGAGATATAACAGGGGACGCTCAAGGAACATGGCAGTTTAGGGGCCCAGCTAAAAGGACAGAAGGAGAGACAAAGCAGTTCAGGAGGCTGGCCAGGAACAGAAACGGTCTGGGGGCCACCAGGTGGCCAGTGGCAGAGGCAGAGCAAGTCTGGAGGACAGCCGGGAGGCCAGCGGCAAAGACAAAACAGTTCTGGAGGCCATCTGGGTGGCCAGTGGCGGAAGCAAAGCACTTCAGGGGGGCCAACTGGGAGGCAGTGGCGCAGTGGGTAGGTGCTCACCTCGCAACCGGAGGGTCACAGGCTTGAGTCCCCGTCTGAGCGTGTGCTGTCATTGTGTCCCTGGGCAAGACACTTAACCCACATTGCATAAGTGTGGTTGGTGGTGGTCGGAGGGGCTGTAGGTGCGAATTGGCAGCCACGCTTCTGTCAGACTGCCCCAGGGCAGCTGTGGCTACATTAGTAGATTACCACCACCAAGTATGATTGAGGTGTGAATGAATAGTGTACAGAACTGTAAAGCGCTTTGAGTACCATAAAAAGCGCTATATAAGTCTAAGGCATTATTATTATTGTAATAGTGAGCCAGAAAAAGAGTCTCCGGGAACCTTTGGGGCAATGGTGTGGAAGAAATGTAGTCATGAAAGAAAGCTACTTGCATCAGTCACATGTAATCTTCTGATTACAGAACAGGGGAACAGAATCTAACTAAGGAGAAAAGGAGAAGCAAACCATGGAGAAAAGACACAGAAAAACAAGACATGGGGACATGACTGGGGAAAAAGAAAGGAACATAAAAGATAACTAAATAGTGCATAACCAAGAAGATGAACTAGAATACAAACAGCACCTACCAATAGAGGATACAATAAATTCCAAAGAAAACTTGCAACCTAACTAATATTATAAAAGAGCCAAATAAAAGTGCAAGCAATCCTCAAAAACCAAAAGGAATCACTAATTCCACAGAGAAACACAAAGTCCTGGGTCAAAGACCCAGGGACCATGACAGTTTAATTGTCTTCTGTGATCTTCCACACCTTTTGGTGTTTTCTGAGCTGGTCAGTATATTCCTTCTTTTTAAGAATGTACTAGATTGTTGATTCTCTTTTGGACACTTTTAAAGTTTTTCCTCTGATAGTTTTATTTGGGTTTTTCAGCCTTATTATGTTGGCTTCTTCTACTTGAAAGTTCCAGTGAAAAGACACCAAACGCAAGTTCAGCACTTCCAGATCTTTTACCTGTCATAAACTAACAAGGGAACCGGCCTTATCTGATCATAAAAACTGTTTATCAGTCAATTGTACGAGTACCAAGTACTAAGTAGTAGGAACTGCAGTGACCGGAATGCTGCAGCCTTATTAAGCTCAGTATATGTAGTCTCGCATGAACCAGTTCCCTGTAGCTTTTGGTTAGCTTGCAGTGGATCTCTTGTGGAGAAAATGAACTACTGTTGCCACCACAGATCCAAGAGAGTGTTGTAGTCTAACCAATCATGGGATACAAGAATTATCTTGGAAACAGCCATAATAATAACCTGGACACTAAGTCACCTGGGAGGGCTCTTGTTAGCCAGTTAGCAGCAACTGGAATTTGATAATAAGAGTAAATAACAATGACAATGTTCTCTTGAGTTGGCAAATACTTCTGACTGTTACTGCACCTCAGTAGCCCACACAAGCAAAGTGTCTTTAGAAAACACCAAAATACGTTTAGTTAATGGCGATGGTGAGTAGTCTTCTCTTTAAAGCGTAGCAATCTTTTCTTCTTTTTCTTATCCCTGCAAGGTGGCTTTAAAAAGCGGGATTTATTCAGGGCTCTATCAGCCTGCATCAAACCCTGCCCTGCCAAGTTTCAGGGCCACTCAGAGTACTTACCAGGGAGGAGTCATCAGAGAAGTCATCTCTTCTCATCAGAGAACATGCACTATGGTCTAAACTTTCTTTCTTTCTTTCTTTCTTTCTTTCTTTCTTTCTTTCTTTCTTTCTTTCTTTCTTTCTTTCTTTCTTTCTTTCTTGCCTTGAATGCGCCTTGGAGTTCAAATTGTCATGGCTCTTGGCTTTAATGAGGAGGATTTGGGGGCAATCAGAAGGAACCAATCAGAAGATGCTAACACTAGCATTGTGTAACATCTGTAACAAGCTATCTGTATACACTGCTTTTTAAATTTTTTTTACTAAGACTTTGCAGAGCTCAGACCAGCTCTATGGTTGTGTTTCTCATTACACCAACTAAACTGCCTTGTTTTATTTTTTTTAAATGTGATCTTTTTAGATTTAGCAGTTTACCTGCTGGCAACTTATTTTCAAAAGTTACACCTGTTATACTGTAAGATTGAATAAAGACAGAAGACATCAAGCAGCATTTTTCTCGACATGTATCAGATTCACAGCCTGTGACATTTTTTTATAGTTATAAAATTCCTAAGTTAACACAAACAAATGAGACTGCAGAGCACATTTTTCTTCTGCAGCATCTTCTCCTGAGCTGCCCTCATTTTCTCAGCAAAGGGACAGGTTAACCAAAACAAACGAGTCTCCGGTGCCTCAGAAAGTAGGAAGTAAAGTTGATGAAGGGGGGAACTGCAGAGGCCTGAAGCTTCTGGTGCTTCATCGCTCAGAGCCGCAGGTGGCTGCCAATGATGGATACTGAAGTCACAGTATAATCTTTCACCTTTTCAAAAATTGCAGGCTGTCAAAGGGCCACTGCAACACAGAGCCTTTCTGCCTGCTACAGAAATTTAATGTCGACTCATGACTGTATCTGGGGACGATGGTTAAAAATTGAAATCTCAGTCCTGGTGGCGGCCAACTGACAGAGTGGTTATTGTACAGCTTATCAGCAGTGAAATTGAAAGGGGGGGATTTGCCACTCTCTGTGGGGAATATTTCCCTCCATCAAAATGTTAGAAAGGAAACAGCTGACATCAACATCCGAGAACTAGCCTACTTTCACCTTCCACAACCCTGAAATAAGAAAACAAGAAGACTTTCAAAGTTTCGGCAGCCCTGCCCTCTCTGCAATGATTTAACAAACAATCATTCAGTGGGGAAATTTGATTGAGGAGGATATGGAAATGTGATTCATTGAGTGCAGGGTGGCATTTATTTTCTCTTGGCCTTTTCCTCTGAGGAAAATTTATGGAGCAGCTAACTCAATTGTAAGAGCGAGGAAATCAAGACGGCCATTTTTCACACCGCAATAAGATTAGTGCAACATGACAGCGATTACACAGGGTGCTTATAATTTGCAGCAACAGGACGCTGATTCAGTACAGCCATTTTCACCCTGAGGACATTGCTGTCATGCTATTTAGAAAAAAACAAAACAGGCAACTCATTAAATTTTGTTGATTCCAAGTGAATCAGACATCTCAAGGTCTCAGGTACTGTACCTATGGATTCTGTGTGAATATCTTGCAGCTACCACTGCTGCACAAATAGTCTTCTCATTCAGTGCAGTTATGGAAGTCTTCTTTAGCAAACATATGAAGATGAAATTCTTTTTTCCCCTTCATCAGCCTGCAGCCTCCATTAGTTAAAGCATGTGTGAAAAATCTAAGACTGAGACCTATCTGCATAAAGGAAATGTTTTCCTGCAGGCAGGCTGCATCACTTTGATGGATTGATAAGTATTGGCCATGTGCAGTAGAGTGAAAATCATATTACTGTATCATGTTTTGAAAATGTCACTAGAAACGTGTGGGAAGCAAACCATGTGTTCATTTCCAGATTTATTCATTTATTTCATGGTTTTCTGTTTGATTCCAGGTCTGAAGCGAAGTTACTCCTGTGAAGTCTGCAGCGTCACACTCAACTCAGTGGCACAGTACCATGCACATCTGCAGGGCTCAAAGCACCAAAACAAGTGAGTGGATCACACTAATGCTCACTGCAGCCAAACAGCTAAGTTCCACTTTGAACTGCTAATGCTGCTGTGGCAAAAGCTAACATGTTGTTTTCTTTGCTTTCATCTGCATCCTTCTTTCTGCTTTTTAACAAATAACTTGATGCTATACACTGATGATAAGAATGTTATAGAGAGCTCCTCTGCTGAGACAGAATTCGCACTCGAGATTTTTTCTCCAATTTAATTTCAGTCTACAAATTAAAGGAGTCTGCAAATTAAAGGAAAGTGAGTTAAAGGAAATTAACACTCTAATGTAACCTCATTTGTTTTTAGGCCGTTGCTAACTGGTGGCTCTGGGGCCTACAGGAGAGCTTAAACACTTGTGGAATGCAGTCTAGAGGCCAGCCAATCAGTTTGGGGACTTCCTAGTAACGCTAGCGTCTAGTAACTCTAGACAATAACTCCACATGGCTAATTAGCCTAATTAGATATGCACCTTACCAAGGTTATATATTAACCTATTCCCCCATATGATTTTTACTTCACCACAAAATGTATTCTTACTAAAATAATGGCTAATCAGATGCTGAATTACTGTCAGATCATGGCACCAGCTTTAAATCAGCTTTTTCCTGCTCTAAACCTCCGTTCTTTTGACTTTAAACCAACCAGTTTAGCCAAAAACCATCCTCCAATGCTGAAAAACAAGTTCCAAAACATGCGTTTACTCTAAACTAAACACTGGCTGACTCCAAAAGTGAGTCAAAACCTACAGACTCAGAAATCAACTACAGGGCTGAAATGAACATGTTTACTGTCTGGCACATAAAACCACTTTTTTAACTGACTTACAAGGAGCAGGGTTGATTTAATTAAATATTATTTTTTAATCCTCTTTTTCTTTCAGTTGCTCCCTTTAGGGGTTGCCACAGCAGATCATCTGCCTCCATCTCACCCTATCGTTAGCATCCTCTTCTGTCACACCAACCCTCTGCATGTCCTCCTTCACTAAATCCATGAATCTTCTCTGTGATCTTCCTCCTATACATCCAGTAAATCCACCATCTCTCCTCTGCACATGTCCAAAAATCTCATCCTTGCATTTCTAACTTTTTCTACAAACTACTCCATTTGAGCTGTGCCTCTGATATACAGTACTTGTCAAAAGTTTGGATACACCTTCTAATTCAGTGTTTTTTCTTTATTTAAAAATTTTTTGCTTTGTAGATTAATACTAAAGTCATCCAAACTGTAAAGAAATACATATGGAATTATTTAATAAACAAAAAAGTTTTAAACAAACCAGAACAAGTTTTATATTTTAGATTCTTCACAGTAGGCACCTCTTCCTTAGATGACAACTTTGCACATTTTCTCAGTCAGCTTTATGAGTTGGTCATCTGGAATGGCTTTCAGTTAACAGCGGTGCCTCGTCAAGAGTTAATTTCTTGAATTTCTTGCCCTCTTAATGTATTTGAGAGCATCGGTTGTGCTGTGAAGAGGCAGAGTTGGTACACAGTGAATAGCCTTATCTGAGTAATGTACTAATCCATATTATGGCAAGAACTACTCAATTAAGTAAAGAAAAACAACAGTCCATCATTACTTTAAGAAATGAAGGTCAGTCAATTCAAAAAAAAAAAAGAACTTTAAAAATATCCTCAAGTGCAGTCACAATGACCAAATGTTATGATGAAACTGGCTCTCATCAGGATCACCCCAGGAAAGGAAGACCAAGAGTTACCTCTGTTGCACAGGATAAGTTCACCAGAGTTACCAGTCTCAGAAACCGCAAGTTAAAGCCCAGATAAGAGCCCACCTAAATGCTTCACAGAGTTCAAGTAGCACACACATCTCAATGTCAACTGTTCAGAGAAGACTGCGTGTAGTGCAACCATAGAAAAGTATTCTGTAAGTGAAATTCTAGCATTTTATTAGCAGTAATTAGCTGCTATGCATGATATGTGCTGCTATTGCATCCAGTGAGTTTGTGGGTGTATCTCATCAATCAAGCTAACTGATAATTTAGCACTCTATCCTCTTGACCGGATATGGTCACATCTGGTTCCAGAAAGTCAAAAAAGTGATGGCCTCAAAGCTAATTTGGAGGCTTCAAAATGTGATGTGATGGTGACTACATCCATCTTTAATATACAGTTGATGAGGTTGATCTCTCAGTCACAACAAACAGGTGCCTGCTGAAGACCTCTAACAATAGCAAATTAAAAAGGCCTCACACCCACCGAACTGCTAATCACAGCCACTGCACTTGATCTTAGTGAATAAGTTCTCCATTTCTCAAAAACTAAATGAACAAAAAGTCATCACTTTTAAAGAAAGGAATTCTCTGTGCTATACTGTTAAGATGCAACAGGAGAAATGTGTACTTAATGGGAAGCTTAATGGGTAACTGAGTTAACTAGAAAAATAAAGATCCAAATAAATGGGGAAGCATCCCTCTTATGTCTGTATTATTTTGGGGGAGATTCTCCTCTTAACAGATTATGTGACTTAAAATAGTTCAGTAGGGGTAAGAGTAGTGCACGCTGTGTGGGATGTCACATGAGCCCTTGGCTGTAGGTGTGAATTAATGAGACTTACATGGTGCATGTCCTAGAATTAATTCCTCATGTTGGCCAGTTCTGGCTGAACACGTCCACAGGGATGCTGGCATCAGGAGACATGACATGCCATTTAGCAGCCTCTTTACTTTAGACATGGATGACTACTCCACCTTGTCAGAGCCACTGGGTTTCCATCCAAATTCACTCATATCATCACACACAAACCATCCATCCCACCCCACAAACTGAGCTGGGCAAAGCACTGGGAAGTCAGGTCACTTGTGCCTGCCCTCATGCTCTCATTACCATCCAACCAACCTGATTTTTTTTTCCCACACAGCCCACAACTTTGCCTCAGGTGTATTTAAGTCATTTACCTAATACCATTTCACATGGAGTCAATGAAAGGCTCTGTTTGATAAAACTAAAGAGGGGGTTAAGGATAGTATTTGATGTATCTGGTGTATTTTCCACGAATAACATCATATTAAAAAAGCTAATGCAAGTGTAAACCATTAATTTTGCTATGGCCATATATATTTCAGTCTACCTATTATTTTCTTAACCAGTTCAGGATTGTGAAGGTTGGATAGGGATTAGGGAGGCTGGAGTCTATTGCAGCTGTCATAGGGCAACAGGTGGGTTACATCCTGAATAGCCTGCCAGTTTATCACAGAGCTAACACAGAGATACAGATAACCATTCACACTTAGGACCTGTTCAGAAGCAACAATTGACCTAGCAATCATTCATTTGGACTGTGGGAGGAAGCTGGAGTATTCCAGAGTATTCTGAGAGAACCCACTCAGGAATACTGAGAGCATGCAAAATCCTCACAGAAAGCCAGCTAGTGGATTAGAACCCAGGACCTTCTTGCTGTGAGGCGACAGTGTTAACTACTGTTTCAATAAGTGGTAGCATATTAATGAGATTAAGTATTCCCCTGTGAGCATAAAGTTTTAAGGGGTACAATAAATCAGAAGAAAGTTGCCTTGAACAGCGAATAACCTCCATCCATCCATCCATCCATCCATCCATCATCTTCCTCATATGCTTTTCAGGTTCGCGGGGTGCTGCAGCCTATCCCAGCTATCATAGGGCGAGAGACGTGGTACACTCGGTGTGGTTAGGTTAATTGGTGATTCTAATAGAATCCAAGAATATAAATAATTATGGAGTTAGAAATGAGCTTTCTACTTTTCATAATTGTGTGGTAGAGAACCAGTAGGCTCTACAATGATGCTCAGCTTCAGATAGCATTTGATCACCTTTCAGCTTGTTTTGATTTTGCAGATTGCAACTTGACTGGTTCATAAACACTATCAGCTAGCAGGTGTACACAGCTTAGCATTTAGCATCTGAAAAGATATATATATTTCCTTCAGGAGCTGGTGGAGACCAAAAATAGAGCTAATGCTAATGCTTGCTGTCTGCTGGATGTGTACAAGATGTGATTACAACGTTCTGCTGCAGGGGTTGGGATGGGACTTCCAGGGACACACAGGAAGACAACCTGGAATGGGACAGTCTTCAACTAGAAATCTGTTAGAAAACTTTTTAATTCCACCTCTTAATTAGGCTATTGTTTGCCAAGTTACACAGAGGTAATGTATTAACTTTATTTTTACCATTTGATGCTGTTTTCTTTGATTACATTAATGTACACTATAGACAACTAGGTTTGTGATTTCCACCTTATACAAATCTAAAAATATCTAGGTGACCAATGCAAACTTATTTTTGATTTCTTTGAAATCAGTATGTTCTACATCTCAGTGTAGTATTAACAAGAACAGGTCAAATATTTGTACAAAAGTCAGCGTGTATCTGCAGTCATTGATGTCCTTTCCCATTAGTGGATACTCGTTGCATGGTTCACCGAGTTAGGTGAGGTTGGGATGTGTATGTCTGGGTCGATATGAGGAGAATCACGCTGCACTGCAAAATGGGAAACAAAGCCCACAAGCTACAGGGCCATATGGACCTTTATTGCTTCAATGAACTAAGGTCAGGAAAGCGGGGAGGAAATTCAATCTTAACTCGGGAAAGGGAACTAATTACACCGTGACAGCTGTACTAATGAGAAGTGTGATCTATACTCCTCTATTGAGATAGCTAAAAGAGTACAACAACCTTGGTGTTTAAACGATCTGATTTGCCACTGGCATCCAAAGCACAAACTCTAACCTAATGGGGGATTTACTAGGTGAAATTGGCTTTATGACCTGTTTTCCTTTTGTTCCCCTGCTCTTAGTTTTCTTTGTGCCGTTCTTTCGTCTCCTCAGTTTCCAAACCCGAAGTAGAAAACCTGAAGTAGCTCCTCTCTCTTTAACTCTGTTGGGCCATCACAACAAGCGTGTAAGGCAAAAATAGCCAAGCAGCTTTATGCGGATGACAGGAGGAGGAGCTCAGTAGTGAGAGCAGCAGAGATGCCAAGAGATGCTAGGTTGGTTTAGGTGGCCAGTGTTAATTAAGAGGAAAGGAAAGCAAATAGCGCATTGCAACCATTTATTATCGATTTGGGGATCTTCTGTGATATTTTCAAGCACTGACGTTTGAAGAATTTTGATCTCAAGGCTCTTTAGTGGGATTAATCTTTAGCCATTATACTAGAGAATGGCTAGGTAAATGTTACAGACTGTGCTATGGGTGGCTCTTAATTAGCTTGGAAATAGATACAGTATACTCTGTAATACACAAACAGATCCTAATTGTGAAGCAGTGTAAAATTTTACTTGGAGCTTCTTCTGTGGTGGTTTGGTTGAAGACTCAGAGAGGAAGAACTGTCTACTATATGGGTGCCATTTTTTGTCCCTTCATTGCCAAGACTTGTTGAGAGAACAATAAACAATACAAAAGCATAAGATTAAGATGCTCTGTGTCATCACCAGTGATGACTTTTAGGAAGTGAATCCGCTGGAATGGCTTTAACCCTCCGAGGTCTGTTTCAGATCTCTAACAAAGATAGATAAAATGATCCATGATTCACCAACACAAGGTCTGCCTGTGGAAGTATTGTAGAGGTCTGTTCATGTGTCATAAGCATGTTTTTAATAACTCACTGAATATATGAATGTATAGATTAGTCAGTAGGGAACAGGTCATAGGGAATCTGAAATTACTCATGTTAATGATATAAAGTACAGTGTGAAGAATGTTTTGTCTTTTATGTGTTTTTTTGTGAGTATGTTTTTTTTTTTAGTGTAGGAATGTAGTTTAAAAATGTAACAAATGGTGTTCATCTTTGTGTGTTTCATGGTATTTTTTAAGTTTTTCTTAGGTCATCAGAATGCAGATGGAATAAGCATTTGTACTGATTATCACTCTTACTTCACTTTAATAATCATTTTTGGCATAATTCTACAAGACAAATTGCTTGCTAATTGCTGTATTTCTGCAACATAGATGCACTGCCATCAGTTGGTCATCTCCACCTGACAGCATAATTATTGTACCATTATGGCTTCGCAGGGCATCTATCTATCTATAGCCACTATGTGTGTATTTAGCCTAAATGCATGAGCACATGTGTGCGCATACAAACCGGCTTTAAGAAGTCTAATAGGCTGCAGAAACATGTTAGCCACAAAGGTCCTGCTGCTGACACCTTTAGAATTCAAGCAGATCATTGACTCAGCAGTGACTTAGGCTCCTTTTTTTTAAATGTGCTCTTTCTTTAAAGGTTGATTTGGGAATTTTTTTTTTGTTGTCTTTGCAGGTTTTTGACAGTTAAGAGATAGAAGGGAAATGATGGAGCTGCGACACACATCAGCACTCACATAGAAATGCTTTAATGATTTAAAATGGTTGGTTGCTTTGTTTATATAGGCATTTCCTAATTCTGCATGGAAAGGAAGCACATGAAAGGCCAGATTGATGCACCTATTTTCAACAGTAAGATGCATTATATTAGTGCATTGAATAGAGATTTCACCAAGACTTAACAGATGAAGACTTCAACCTTTAATGGCACATGTGAGACTGAATGGGAACATATTAACTGTGAGGCTACCAGTAAATAAAGACCAAGTAGAAAGCTAATAAAACTTCTCTCAAATTAAATTAAGACTATTTCAGAGTCCCAGTGACAGCACCACCAATGCTGTGTTGGTGGTTGACACTGAGAAGGTGTCCAAGGACACCTTTACAGAGAGCAACAGATTCAAGCTCACGTGTTATACCAAGGGTAAGTAATAGATAATGAATTATAATCAGGCTCTGACTGATTTCCACACAGAAATCTAATTCTGCATCTGATAATTGCAAATCCTTTGCTTTAAACTGAGGCTGAATTATCTCTGCTTTATCCTCAAGCTACAAAACCTTGTGATCGCACATGCAGAAGTGAGAGGAGTGACAGCTCTGAGAGATGGTACTTGGAAACAGTGATGCTTTGAGCCACATGAGTCTCATAACACATCTATAAAACATAACAAACATTTGTAGGCAGTGGGACATTGATGCAAAACACCTGAGTGCCCCATGAGAACGCAAATGTGTTTAGTTGTTCTACTGACAAACAAACAAACAAAAAAAGCCAAATACTCAACAATGTGTAATGTAGTCTACAATATATATAGAAAGACCTCCACAAGGAGGCTGCAGTGAAATATAATATGATTGTATTATTATTACTAGTCATTATTACCTCTGCTGAGGAGGTTTTTGTTTTTGTTAGCCTTTGTGTGTTTAAATGTCATTATGTCTGTAAAAAGGATGGCTCTAATAAACTCTAATAAAACTTGGTATGGGTGTAGAGTGGGGTCATATTAATAATCCATTACTTTATATCCAACAAGGTCTTCATGGTCAACTTCATGATTTATTGGCTGAAAATTGGCAAAAAGCCTTATAACTATAACTATGATTCTTACAAGTGTGGTGTGTGTATATAGAAAGTACCATATAAAGATTTAAAATATCGCCTCACATTTGACCTCTGACCTTACATTTCACATCTGCATTTCTTTCAAGTTGACCCCAAAATGTGTTCTATTTTTAAAGACATTATTGCCAAGAGAAAGAGAATGAGCTGCCTACTTAGTTAGAGCTATACTGCAGTGTAATGTTATATAATAAGCTCAAGTTATTCATGGCCAGTTTTTACAAATAAGTACCTATTATAGATTGCCTACTCCTACGTAATGCCCTTACAACAAACTTCATAAAGTTTCTTTAAAAGAACAAAGAAAACAAAATGAATATATAAAAAATACAATACTGTTCCCTTCAAAGTAAATAGTGCCCAGACAGTGAGCTGCCTCGGCGGGGGTTTGCGCTCTCGGAGTGCTTCTTGTTCTTGTTATTGAGGCAGCCTCTAAAGGATGATGTACTTCTAAACAGCAATAAAATCAACAATAGAATGTGAATAGCAAATGTTAAATTACCTTTGGAAGGATAGACTCTGAAATCCATTTGATTATAAGAACTGCTCAGATATTTACTTTATCACTTTTCAAACTTTGTTAGCTAAAACATCACTAGCATAGGAGTCCATTAAAGTCCCTCTGCAGATAGTAGGTCATTAAACATAACTTAAACGCCCATCATAGGTTTATTCTCGCTCATAAGGTATACAACCAAGAAAAACTCAAATACAAACATGTAAACAGTTTTTTTTAAGCCAAGTTGTTCCATTTTTATTTTTAACTCTTCAGTCAAGCTATAATAAGCTCTGTTCTGTTCTACTGTAGCTCAGGCCAATTTGTCATCCAACTGAAATGTCAAAATCAGCTTTCACAATTTAATATTATTTGTCTGTTTTTGCAATGTTTGTGCCAGACAGTTCAAGTTCAATAGAGTTTCACATAGTCAGCTTACTAATTATTAAAGTATGAAAACTGCATGTCATTTGTTAGTGATTTGACTGATTACAAACATCAACAACCTGATGATGAAGGTCTCTCCACAGTCTCTCTTCATGGTGCTCTCAGGAATGGTGGTGGCTGCAAGAGGCTAGCCTGGGGAGCAATCAGCCCCTTGAGGCTCTATTCAGCCCATCACAAATCAGCATCACCACCTGCATGATCATTCCCCCTTTTCATTCAAGCAGTTTCAAACATGTAAAACATGCATACAAATGATCACATCTTCAAAGCATTAAAAAAAAGAGCACTGTTTAATAAGCCTTGACAGTTTTCCTTATTGCAGTTCAGATAACATATTTACCCGGTGTGTTCCAAACGAAAGAATGATTCAGCTGGTAGCATTTGTTTTCTGTGCAGTGTACACAGGCTGGTAAATCTGTCTCTGTTGGGAAATAGACTGCTGCTTATTCAGACACAAAAACAAATGGCCTCTGAGACATACTTGGGAAGCATCAGTCAGCCAAGATAGCTTGTCCATTTGAAATTCTACCTCCATCCAAATTAGCATTTTAGGGTGGAAAACACTGTGCAAGGCAGAAGAAAAAAAAATCATGGGCATTGTTGAGGCTGTTAACTCAAATAAGTCATAAGTACTCTTTACTTAATTAAATTTATGCATTAATATATGCACACATAATAGAAACAAATATCTAATCAGGAGAACTTTGCTATTCTGTTAACCCTGTCAGGTCTAACATTTTTAAAATAGAAAAATTTTAGACCTGACAGGGAGAAAATAGTCAGATAGCGTTGGCTGTAGGTTAGGGTTAAGGTCATCATGACCTGCCCAGCTGCAGGACCAAGGAGACAGAAAGCTGAACCCAAGCAACTGGGAGTATCCGATTCTCAACAGCAGAGAGGGAGAAGCTGGACACAGACAGGCGCATGAGCTGAAGAAACCGAAGGCCCACAAGTAATTTAAAAAAATAAAACAGCAAACTAATTTCAGAGAGGAAAAAAACAGACACGCAAGCTAAGGATAAAAGAAAAAAAGAAAAACAAAAGAGAAGTCAAGAACAGGGCGGCAACCTTGACATGAGACACACAAGGTCTCTCCACTTTACCATCACATTCTTATCTTTGAAGTTGTGAATTCAAAGTAATGTGCATACCCTTCTCCTTTTTGTTCTGTCTCCTGCATTGACTGAGGTCAGCCCATTAATGTGCATGATCAAACATGTACAATTAAACATGTACAGGCAGCTTTAATCAAGCAAGTGGCTTAACTGTTCAAATAGTCGTGTTGTTTACTCTTGTTTAGTGGATTCTTCTCCACCACAGCTTGTAATTTATTGCGTAAACCTAATGAAGTAGTGGGTAAACCTAACAAAATAGACGATATGAAATCAGAAATAAATGAAAATTTAAAGTGAGAAATGAAAGCTGTCCCCGACTTGCCTTCTGCATGTGGATTTGTGTTTCACAGAGCTCAGTGAATTTCATTCCCAAACTCTCGCTGGTGTATTTGTATAGTGCCCCCGGGGGCTTTAGACTACTGAGATAGGTGTAACCAAACTGGGAGCTGTGAGTATACTTTTATTTTAAAAACATGCATCCATTCTTCAGCATTTTGTCAAAAAGGTTTTCAGCACTGTTTCCTATTGTTTTCATTACAAATTAAAAAATAAGAAGCTCTCTCCGATCTGCCACACTTAACAAAGGTTTTTTTTTTATCATCCAGCTGTCATAGGCTTGTTGTCAGTGATAAACACCAGCACCCCGCTATCACAGGCTGATATTTACTATGCCATATTTACCTTTCTGAATCATGAACTGAGCAGGACAGCCAGGTGCATTATTAGTTTTGGTCTCTGGTGAGGTTTGTGCCAGGAGCTGTTGGGATAATTTGGCTCGAAAAATGACTGAATTCTGCTCCTGCGTGTCTCTGAGTGATGATCGTCAGCTATAACACCTTCATCTGACATGAAAGATGGAGAAAGAATGAAAAAAGCATAGGACACTGTTTTTAAAATGATCTTGGAGCACCTGTGGTTTTTGTGGATAGACAAAATTTCAAGTGCAAGCGTGCAGAGTGCATTGTGTGCTGAAGCACAAAACAGCCGGGACTGAGGTGGGGGTGGTGGTGGTGGGGTTTCACTGCCCGTATTTTCCCTGCGCACATCTCCCATGTAATGGCTCTGTGATTTTCAACAGCACACACCGGGAGCTCTGAAAAGGACCGGGCCTCTTTACACCTCACACCCATTAGCTGCTCAGTAGAGGGATTTTTCAAAACCACTTTATGTGCACATAGCAAGCGGATATGAAAAGAGCAGCTTCCAGGCCTGACAATCATCATGAGCTGGGAAGGACAAAGGACAAAGGGAGCAATACCACAGAAAGAGCTCGTCAAGGTTTTTATTATTCAGCCTCATTTCTCCCGATCATCAAGCCCCTAATTAATTCCCCTGTGCACAGGGAGATAACACAGGGACCCAGTTGGCTACAGAGCAGCAATTGTCAACCTCCAAGTGGGGCAAGTCAGATCACCTGCTTTTCTTCTTCTCTTTCTATTTCTTCCATTGATAGTCCCCCCCCACCCCACCCCCCAGGGCCTGCTGTTAGATGAGATGCAAACCTCCATTAATTTAATTCCCTGTCATTCACTGGAGGGTAATCAAGTATTCACTTTGTTCCCTGTTGTTTTGTTATTGAAAATCATCCTATCACTGTTGAAGAAAGCCAATTCCTGTGTGTGCAGTGTAGACGCACTGGATGGGGGCCGGTTCATGTCATTATGTAAAAAAAAAACAAAAAACAAACAACAGCACTTCTAATAGAATCTCTCTGCACCAATTAACTTGCCTAAAAGTTATATTTATAATTAATGTTGTTAGCAATCTGCTCATTGTTGGCTGAGCTGCGGTTGTGGGTCTTTGGATGGTCTCGGCTGTTTGGTCAACCAATCAGCTTTAGTGCCAGACCAAAGAATCTCAACAGCTTTTGGGTGGATTTCAGTGATCCGAGATTTTCCTGCAAAATCATCAATAGGGTTTACAGAGAATGGTCTGAAAAAGAGAAACTATCCAGTGAAAAATACCTTGTTGAGGTCAGAGGTCAGAGAGGAATGGCCAAACTGCTTTGACCTGATAGGAAGACAACAGTAATTCAAATAAGCACTTGTTACAATCAAGGTATGCAGAAGAGCATCTCTGAATGCATAACATGTCAAACCTTGAAGCAGATTGGCTACAGCAGCAGAAGACCACACTGGCTGCCACTCCTGTCAGCTAAGAACAGGAAACTGAGGCTACAGTTTGCACATATGAACAGAAGATTGGACATTAGACGACTGGTAAAACATTACATGCTCTTCTGCCGTGACATGTGGATGGCACGCTCAGAATTTAGGGTAAACAACATGAAAGCATGGACCCGTTGGTTCAGGCTGGTGGTAGAGGTGTAATGGTGTGGGGGATATTTTTTGGCACACTTTGGACTCCATAGTGCCCACTGAGCATTGTTTAAATGCCACAGCCTACCAGCAGGATAATGTGTCATGTCACAAAGCTCAGATCATCTCAAACTGGTTTTGTGGGCGTGAGTGAGTGAGTTTTCTGTATTCAAATGGCCTCCACAGTTGCCAGGTTTCGAATCCAACAGAGCACCTTTGGGATGTGGTCAGTGTAGAATTATTTTATTACCGTGTGTATAATTACTGTACTATCATCAGCATAAAATAGAAGTTAAAATGTGGTTCTACAAATCATGTATTCGCACAGCTGATGACTTCACACTTAGCACAGACCCCCAAATACATATTGAACTGAAAAGAAGCTGCATGTGAACCCTCTTCCCTCTCTCTTTCTTCAGCTGACATAAATATATCACTACACCATTTCTTCCAAAACTGACATTCCCATCCATGGGATCCTGGCAGAATAATTCACAATTCAAGAATCATTTTAATTATAAAAATGCAAACACACAGTTTTTACAATAAAATGCTAGCTGTAGTCCCTCTATGCTCCAAAAAATATCATAATTTAAAAAGAATTTATACATAAGTCTGAAGTGTGGTGCGATGGCAGCTGACACTTCTGCTGTCAGGTCTGGTTTTGAGAATTAGAGTGGAGGAGGTGTAACAGCCAGTCTGAACTGTCTGCGGTCTGTTTGTGAAGGATCTGTTTGTTTCATACAGTACATTATATTGAATACTGAGCTGAAGCTACACAACATTCTGATAAATGTGTCATTAGGATATGCAGAGTGCAGCGTAAAAGTATATAGAGGAGTGCACTTTTTTAATCATCCGTTTGTTTTATTTGTGTTATGTAGAACAAACTAAATAAATCATATAGCATTAAATCCCCCCGTTAATTTTTATCATGCATAAGTAATTTTCAGATGGTGGATTATTAGATGTAAATCTCTTGTATTGTGAAATTGTTTCGGACTTCTCCTAGCATAGACAACAATGACAATCATGACCTGCACAGCCACAGCGAGCGAGGCTGTTTATTATAAGGGGAATTAACTTCAAAGGGATTTGAAAATGTCCATGTGGAATGTAGGCTTGAGGATGAATTATGCATGAAAAATGCTTCACTAGAGGAATGTGCTGACACAATTTGTCACACACCGCAGGAATACATAAGTTGCAGAGTCGCCACGTTGGAGGAGTGGATGCAGTCAGGTTGTGCCGCTGCTCTAGGCCATGGAGGCTGTGAAGCTGTGTAACCGACACCGACTGTACTGTGAATGACTTGAGACCCTTCTTCACCTTAAGAAGATAGCTGAGGGGCTTTTTCTGGAGTAGTAGCATGAAAAATTTTACTCGACTTAAATCTGTGAAAGTGTGATTGTGCAGAGCAGCAAGGTGCTGCAGGCTGCGTTTGAGACCATGTATCATCTGCAAGCTCCTTAAAGCCTAAGCCACTTTTTCCCTATTTTTGGTTCACATGGTCTCCTTGTGTAATAATTCATGTATAACTTCAGCCCTATAGACCTAATGTACAGTCGAATTATACAGATAGTTTTTGGTGTAGTTTTTTCCAGGATAACCTGCTGTTGTGATGTCACATGAATGCATTAAGAGTTATATAACCATGTGGACAAAAGAAAAAGAAATCAAATGGAGCCACACAGAGTTTTATTCAATGAACAAGTTTTTGTTTTTTGGCCTTGATGAATGTTCTTCCAAGTCATGGCCATCAGGGGAAAAAATTTTCTTACAATTCTTACCAACAAACAGAGGGTAGACTGACTCACCCTGCCTACAACACAGCCGGGTTACCAGCTCTTCTTAGACGGCCCCGGCTTCCGCTTCTGTGAATTTATTTTCTGCATGTTATATGACACAGTCCAGCTAATTTAAAAGCCATTCATCACTTTGCAGAGGACGTACATTTGAGCACTTAAAGTTTTGATGGCCAGGAAGTCAAACAGCATGTTGACTGAATCCATTTACAACAAGAATTCCTCAAGATGTTTTTGACGGATTCATCTGTTCAAAGAGCTCGGCAGTAACGTGTGAGATATGATGCTGTGTTGTGAGAAATTTATTAAATAGCAGATCCTTTCACACTTTCATCAAGCAGTGGCCAATATGGAGAAGCAATATCACTTCACTCTTATACAGCTGTTTAATAATGCCGAGGGGGCTTCAAGAGGTCGCTATTTGATTCTGAGAAATGCAGTTGGACCAAAGCAGGAAGAACTCAGGACAGAATCAGATCAGATATGAAATCAAAACCTAGGATCAAGTCAGACAAGGTCAAAACTGAAGAACTCTTTTAAATTAATTAATTATAATAATAATAGCTCAATTCAGAACACTCCAATCAGATGATGAAGTAAAATGTAGAAGGAGTGGGGCAGATATTTTGTGAAACTACAGTCTAAAGGTGGTTAACTGTATGGCCATAGCAATACTCACACAGTACTTTAAGGAAGGTTGCTTTGCAAATGGGAACTTCTGTCTGGATGGCCATCACAGAGAAGACTGTACTTCTTCTCTTTTCTCGTCATCATCCACTTTTCTGATGATGTTTAACAACTGTTAACATCAGCGGATGCAGCAAAGACCTCTGCTGCTCCGTTTTGACAGACTTGTCATAACATCTGCAAAAATCCATGGCCAAATCTTCAGAAGTCAGTTTCTCTGCATGCCATAGCTGTGCCACCAGAATGGTGATTTTTTTATTTATTTTTTTTGTTTTTTATGATTGTCTGTATTTAATCTATGCTTCTACCACCTGGCAAGAGCGTCACCTGCTCATCAGAGCCGTCAAAATTATTAGTTTTTTTTTTTTGTGAAATCAGTTGAGAGGAGCTATCGGAGATTGCCGAAAAACAGGAATGGCACTTATCACGATGTGAAATGAGTGTTAAATAC
>JAMQGT020005566.1:55000-74894 GCA_024447675.2 Pterophyllum scalare
GAGGACACAAGAGGAGGAAGAGAGGTCAGATTTAAAGGGAAGAACTGCTCAGTGACATCTGATGAAACTGTAAATTTAAAGCTTTATTTTTTTAAATCAGATATTGGACCTTTATATGATGTGAAGTTGAGTTTTTTCATATTGTGAAATGTCCTGCAAAACAAACTGAAGTAGACCAACTAGCGTGAAAATACTGCAGTTTAGTGCAGGATAAACAGGTCAGTTTGCTGTACTGTGGTGAATTTACAGTAAAGTTCTGTGTTGGACCGGTGCAGAGCAGAGATGAGTTGGAATTTAAGCTGATGAAGCTTAGATTCATTCACCGAATTCAACCTTTTATACCAACTTTATACTCTCAGTGTAGGGGATGGATGATAGCTCGTAAAGTATCTTGTTGAATTCAGCTGTGTAAATCCACACAGAGCAGTAAACCTCAGAGCAGCAGCAGCTGATCACAGCCTCCACTGTAACCCCCGACTGTTACGCCTGACCAAGAATTCGCCCTCTATAATATAGTTGTGGAGTCTCTGTGTGGAGTTTGCATGTTCTCCCCGTGTCTGTGTGGGTTTCCTCCCACAGTCCAAAGACATGCAGTTACTGGGGTTAGGTTAATTGGTTACTCTAAACTGCTCTCTGTGTTGGCCCTGTGACTGGCTGGTGACCTGTACAGGGTGTACCTTGCCTCTCGCCCTGTGTCAGCTGGGATAGGCTCCAGTCCCCCCGCGACCCTGAAACAGGATAAGCGGAAGAGAATGGATGGATGGATATAGCACAAGGTTCAGTTAGCTTTGCACAAAAATACAGTGGTGTGAAAAAGTGTTTGCCCCCTTCCTCATTTCCTGTTTTTTTGCATGTTTGTCACACTTAAGTGTTTCGGAACATCAAACCAATTTAAACAATAGTCAAGGACAACACAAATAAACACAAAATGCAATTTGTAAATGAAGGTGTTTATTATTAAAGGTGAAAAAAATCCAAACCATCATGGCCCTGTGTGAAAAAGTGATTGCCCCCCTTGTTAAAACATACTATAACTGTGGTTTTTCACACCTGAGTTCAATTTCTCTAGCCACACCCAGGCCTGATTATTGCCACACCTGTTCTCAATCAAGACATCACTTAAATAGGAGCTGCCTGACACAGTAAGGTCCACCAGAAGATCCTTAAAAGCTACACATCATGCCGAGATCCAAAGAAATTCAGGAACAATTGAGAAAGAAAGTAATTGAGATATATCAGTCTGGAAAGGGTTATAAAGCCATTTCCAAAGCTTTGGGAATCCAGCGAACCACAGTGAGAGCCATTATCCACAAATGGCGAAGACATGGAACAGTGGTGAACCTTCCCAGGAGTGGCCGGCCGCCCAAAATTACCCCAAGAGCGCAGCGACGACTCATCCAAGAGGTCACAAAAGACCCCACAACAACGTCCAAAGAACTGCAGGCCTCACTTGCCTCAGTTAAGGTCAGCGTTCATGCCTCCACCATCAGAAAAAGACTGGGCAAAAATGGCCTGCATGGCAGAGTTCCAAGGAGAAAACCACTGCTGAGCAAAAAGAACATTAAAGCTCGTCTCAATTTTTCCAAAACACATCTTGATGATCCCCAAGACTTTTGGGAAAACATTCTGTGGACCGATGAGACAAAAGTGGAACTCTTTGGAAGGTGTGTGTCCCATTACATCTGGCGTAAAAGGAACACTGCATTTCAGAAAAAGAACATTATACCAACAGTAAAATATGGTGGTGGTAGTGTGATGGTCTGGGGCTGTTTTGCTGCGTCAGGACCTGGAAGACTTGCTGTGATAAATGGAACTATGAATTCTGCTGTCTACCAAGAGATCCTGAAGGAGAATGTCCGACCATCTGTTCGTGTACTCGAGCTGAAACGAACTTGGGTTCTGCAGCAGGACAATGATCCTAAACACACCAGCAAGTCCACCACTGAATGGCTGAAGAAAAACAAAATGAAGACTTTGGAGTGGCCTAGCCAAAGTCCTGACCTGAATCCTATTGAGATGTTGTGGTATGACCTTAAAAAGGCCGTTCATGCTCGAAAACCCTCTAATGTAACTGAATTAGGACAATTCTGCAAAGATGAGTGGGCCAAAATTCCTCCAGAACGCTGTAAAAGCCTCATTGCAAGTTATCGCAAACGCTTGGTTGCAGTTGTTGCTGCTAAGGGTGGCCCAACCAGTTATTAGGTTTAGGGGGCAATCACTTTTTCACACAGGGCCATGATGGTTTGGATTTTTTTTCACCTTTAATAATAAACACCTTCATTTACAAATTGCATTTTGTGTTACTTGTGTTGTCCTTGACTATTGTTTAAATTGGTTTGATGTTCCGAAACACTTAAGTGTGACAAACATGCAAAAAAACAGGAAATGAGGAAGGGGGCAAACACTTTTTCACACCACTGTAGCTGGTAGAAACGTCCTCCAGAGAGCTACTTTTACTTTTCACTTTGAGTACATTTCAGAGCCTGCTTTTTCACTTGAGTGAAGAAGTTGAATCAGTACTTCAACTTCTACTAGAGTATTTTTTGACACAAGTATTTGTACTTCTACTTAAGAACAGAATGTCTGTAGTTTTGCCACCTCTGATAATTTTTCAGTCAACTGCAATGCAGCATTCATTATTTTTCTAAGGCAAACATATTTTCTTTAGGATGACACTGGTTTGTGATGTTTTACAAATACACCTTTAATCAACAGATCTTTGTTATTTGTGCTTACTTTCCTACTGGTGCTCCTTTCTAAAGTGCTTGAATGTTGGAAGATGGTCTGTTTTAACCTGATCTTTTCCTGAAACCTAACCAAATGGTGTTGGTGCCTAAACTAAACAAGGAGATGAAAATGAAACAAATCCAAGAACAGCAGCTTGTCTGATTCCTTATGAGGATTTTGTTGGTCTTCTTTATTAACTGGGACATTGGAACAAATTAATTAATGCGTTTAATTCTGCCATCGCCCCCGATGGCCACTCTGGCACTGGTGTCTCTCTAATTCATCTTGAACAGACAAATTTAATATTTACTCAGAGCACTGGAGGGTTATGCCACAGTTTGTTGTGTGTTATAAAAATCTGTGTGAAGCTAACCGTGTTTGGATGAGACGTGTAGCTTTTAGATTGTTTTCCTTTTCCGGGGAAGACAGAAACCGAAGCAGTAGAGGCAGAGAGGCGCCTTACTTAAAAGGAAAATTAAGGTTTAATGTGACAGAACATGACACGAAACACAAGCAGCTAGTCATCAGTGTAGTCAGATTATATAATCTGTTTGTAGCACTAAACAATCTAAAGATATATTAACTTGTAAGTACAAGTTTTGTTTTGGTTTTTTTTTTACAGTATTTTACAGAAAATGGTCTGAAAAAGTAAAAAAAAAAAAAAAGAAAATCCAGTGAGCAGCGGATAGAAAAGCAACAGCAACTCAAATAACTACTTGTTACAACCAAGGTCATCTCTGAATGCACAGCATGTCAGATCTTGAAGCTGAATTGGCTACAGCAGCAGACAACAGGACTGGGTGCCACTCCCGTCAGATAGGAAGATGAGGCTAGAGTTCACACAGGAAAGGGATTAACAGCTTCCACACCGAAGAGCTCCATTTATTTATTTATTTATTACCTATTTATTGCATCCTTGTAGTGTGTGTCACTTCATGAGCACATCCGCTTGTCATAAAAAATTGAATTTTTGCATTGTGCAAGTTGTTAATTCTTTTCTTGTGTTGATATATTTTTCTGGTCCAGCACATGCCCCACATTGTTGTTTGGATGTGTGGATTTTTTTTTTTTCTGTCACACAATTTAATCAGGTTCCCAAAAACTGGAAAATAGATGATTGGAAAAACATTGTCTGCTCTTATGAGTCTCAATTTCTGCTGCAAAATGTGGATGGTGAGGTCAGAATTGGCATGGAACAACATGAAAGCATGGATCCATTCTGCCTTGTATCAACCGTTCAGGCTGGTGGTGGTGGTGTAATGTGTGGGGAATATTTTCTTGGTACACTTTGAGCGACCCAGAAGTACCACATGAGCATCATTTAAACAGCACGGCCTACCTGAGTATTGTTGCTGACCGCGTCTTTCCCTTTATGATCACAGTGTACCCATCTTCTGGTGGCCATTCCCACCATTATGACATGGCATTCCACAAAGCTCAAATCATCTCAAACTCAGCCTTGACCATGACAGGGAGTTCACTGTACTCAGATGGCCTCCAGCACGATTTCAATCCAATAGAGCATCTTTGAGATGTGGTGAAACAGGAGATTCACATGATGGATGTGTGGCCAACAAATCAGCAGCAACTGTGTGGCGCTATCATATCAATATGGACCAAAATCTCTGAGCACCTTGTTAAATCTGTGCCATGAAGAATTAAGACAGTTCTGAAGGCAAAAGGGAGTCCAACCCAGCACTAGAAAGGTGTACCTAATAAACTCTTCTTTATAGTTGAAGGTTTGACATCATTGCCTTAATGATTGTGAAACTGATGAGTTGCTTGACCGCTTTATTCTCTCATAACTGTAAATTAATGGTGACGGCAGCCAGCACCCACATTTCTTTCCCTCTATTTTGCAATGCGCTGCATAAACTGTGTACATGAGATCTGCAGTGTATCACTCTTTTCCCTCTCTCTCTGTTTTTCTCCAACAGTCTGAAGAATCAGATATGTGTCCAGTGAGCGTGGGACGGCGATTAAAAAAACAACAACTACTGGATTGATGTCAGACAAGCTGTGTTCAGCTTGCCCTGCTTTTTCTGCCTCTGCCCTGCTTTTTGCTCTTCTCAACGATATTTCAATTTCTCTCTCTCTCTCTCTGGCTTTTTACTCTGACTGTTTTAGAGATTTTTTTTTTTCTAACACTAGCACTGCATCAGCTCCCTCACCTGTCAGTATAAAGTGCAGTTCCTCCGCATTGTTAGCCACTCCTAGATCATAAACCTTTGACTTCCCACTGCAGCTGTATCCTCTGCTCTCTTTTTCTTTTCCTTTTGTTTTTGTTTGTTTTGTTTGTTTGTTTTTCAGTCCACCGACTGTCTGAGAATATTAAAGTGGATCTGATACGCAGCAGCCTTTCTAGCATGCATGGACAAATTTGACTTTATTTTTCACATGTACTGTAAAGTGGAATTGAGAATATAAGGGTGTATTTGCTTTTAGTTTAATGACACACATGCATATTGTTTAACATTGTTAAAGACACACACAATCTCTCTCTCTCATTGCCCTAAATTCTGTAATGTGCACAACAGTGCAATTTAGTGCATCCATTCTGGACCTAAATCCCCTTGCAGCTTTTAAGGGGTTAATGGCAATAATGACACTAGTTGAAGTCTAACAATAGTTGCAATGGTATTGTCTTCTATTGGCCATACTGAAGACTAAATTGCTCTTTTTTTCTTGGGTTCTGGTTGTGCTGTAAGAAGACCACCAGAACTGATGAGATTTGTCTGTATCTACACAGGAATACAAGTTCGTTATTATTTACAGCTTTAAACATTTTTAATTTGCCAGTATTGGCACCATTCATATCGGTAAAGAGCTTTGCTCTCAACGCTGGGAGCTGAGAACAAAGTAACTATAAAGCAGTCGAGGGGTAAGAAACTGTCAGACAATCAGACAGAAGTTAGCTAAACTTGGCTAAAGTAGAAACAAAGAATGATTTCCTAAACTCTATCTATGTACCCCAGCAGGTTCTTAAACCAGTCCAAGCTACAGTGGCATCATCCCAAGCAAAGCGGCCCAGATATCTTTCTCCTCAGGTCCTCCAGTATACCTAACCCATCTGCCCCAAGTTATCCATGCAGTTAGACTCCTTTCAGCATAAAAGCACTTCCACTCCAAGCTCTTGAGGTCTTCACACAAGGAGGTCACACAAGAATTATTCTTCTACAGACATACAGAGAAAAGTGTTTCATTGCCTGCTGAGTCCATCAGAACCAAAAAGTAGAATTGCAATCCTGCAGGCACATTATATCCCACAGCTTTCCAACACCAGTATCGTGGGAGAGTAAGGGCTGCCTCAGACAATTTTTATAACATTCCTAAAAACTGAAAATCACGCACACACTCACTCTTTTCTCTGTATAAGGCCACCCAGACAATATTCACCTACTGGTTGTGCCTTCTGTTCAAAATCCAAACTGTACACTGTAAACTTCCCTCTCCAACTACCTTTTGGCTTCAAGTTTGACTACTTTAACTGTCTGATTGTTTGACTGCTCATGTTTCTTGTGTCTTTGCAGAAAAGTGACATGTTATTGTAATAGCTAGAAATGGTGTCAAAATGGTACAAAAAATAACAGTCATGCATGTCTATGAGGTATGCAAAAAGTTCAAGGAACTTCATATATATATATATATATATATATATATATATATATATATATATATATATATATATATATATATATATATATATATAGTATGTGTAAATCTTGTGATTTCAATGTTCAAGATCATCTTTTTGGGTATGTCCAGACAGCCTGTAGATGTTTTTAGATCACTCCCTGGGAGTTCTGCTTGGACCGCTTACACTATGCACTCTGCAGTTTCACCATGGACCCCAAATTTACACAGAGAACAAATTTCAACTTAGGTTTTAAACTGACCTAAATTTCTTGTGGAGGATCATCACAGGTGATGACAGCTAAGTTTCAGATTCAAAGCCTGATGGCAGATGACGAGCGAGGCCGGGAGCATGCTAGATATTATTTTTGACATTCATTTGGTTCTGCACGGTGAATTCATCTCCCAGGGTGAGCCTGTCAACATGTAGTTCCACCATGTTCCTGACAGAAACAACCTACTTTGTGCCACCATGCTGTAACGGGCTGGCACAGATCATGTTGAAAACGCGGTTATTTTTTGGCCACACAAACGCAGTCTTCCCTGACCACCTGGACCACCTACCAGATTTTCCGCCCTGTGAGTTTGTCCACTTCCCTAAAATGACACACTTGAAGCGATTCAGCACACTTCACAGAGGCACAAGTACAAGAGGACAGAATGGGACATCCACTGACTAGGCTGAAAATAAAAGCCGTCCAGAGATACACGAGAAGCTGATCTTGAACGGGAGATTAGCCAGGTAGGGTTTAAATCAGGTAAAGCTTTTGATTTTTTTAGGCCTGTTCCAAGAAGTTTTTGATCACACCTCTTATACAAAATGGCTTGATTTCTCTTGGTTTTAAAAAGATGTCATCAGACATGATCTCTACCACAAGTTGAAATTTTTTTTTTGTTATTTATTTATTTGCTGTCTAATGCAGCAGATAAAGTCTACTATATGTAGTCAGTGTTCTAGGCTAATAAAATATTTCCTTTCATTTCAGTATGGTCTTCATCTCAGGGAGGTGTAACTGGTTGCTTTTGTGAAATTTAACACTGCTGTTGAGAGCTGAACATTCACATGTACTGAATCCATTCCACCATAGAGACTTGTAGAATGTGTTGGTAGATGAGGTAGAAAGGACTGGACTACAGTATAACTGTAATGGTTTCACAAAACAGTATTGATATTGTAGAGTGTTTTAAAGGGTAATTCAGCTTTACATATATTGACAGTATATATATAAATATATATATTATTCAAAGCTTATGTAGCATTCTTCTTTCTTACATGTCATGTTAAGAAATTAAAGATGTTGACTTTAAAGCCAGTATTGTATAAATAAGCACTATAAGGAAAAACTATAGATGAATAATATATCACTGGTGTGGACCAGATTGAGTTGTAATTGCTATCTGTTTACAATATAAGTGATTTTATCTACTGTCATTTTCAGTGCTGTGTCAGCTGCAGACCTGTGTTTGATAAATGTGTAGCTTTGACTGTGTCGTTAAAGCGTTCAATTTCTCAGAAGACCTCTAAGGTTATTGACAGCTGAAATCACTTGAATATGGAGCTGGAGATTTATACTGTAGAGAAAAAGAGAAAAAAAATCATCACGGACTGGAAAGTGGAAGAGTTGCTGCTGGCCGATGTCAGAGCTGCCAGCTGACGTGAGAGATGCCACCGCCAACGACATTATGAATAATTTCTAGAAATGTGTTTTTTAATATTGCAAATAAGACATGCACGTATGATTTGTTACTGCAAAGAAAAAAATATAATGGCATTGCTCAGCCTGAGTAATAATGTCTCTGTCCAGGCTTTGCTTTGGATCAGTCATTTCTCCTTCATCACAAGACGTCCTCCGCTCATACACCCCCTAGTCCTATTGTGTTCTGGGTTATGTGCTTTATTGTGTCTGAGAAAAGAATAAAAGACACTTGCAATGACATCTTCGCTGAGTTGTTCTCTGTTTCGTTCATTGTGTTGCTTTTTCATCTTATATGCAGCAGTTGCAGTCGAGCCTGTCCTCTTTGGGAAAAAAAAAAAACGACCTCATATGCCATTTGTGCAGGCCCGTTTTACAACCAATAGGCTACCAACGTTTAAGCGACCTCTGTGGTCGTACACAAAGGGGCATTTCTCTTTGAAAGGTCTAGGGGGACTAAAAGGCATTAGATGCCACAAGAATTTAAAGACCCCATAGTACCATATCACCCCAATAGAGCACTTTGCTCTGACTGCAGGCTTACTTGTAGTTCCTAGGGTATTTAAAAGTAGAATGGGAGCCAGAGCCTTCAGCTTTCAGGCCCCTCTTCTGTGGAACCAGCTCCTAGTTTGGATTTGGGAGACAGACGCCCTCTCTATTCCCAGAAAAGCAGCCAACAGTTTCTCAGCAAATGAGGTCTGACCCCATGATGCTGGCTGAGAGATGGAAGAAGTATGTTATCAAAGTACAAGATACTGTAGCTACTTTGAAGAGATTATTTGAATTTTTTGGTTCAATCATATTATTTACAGTATAAAATGATTGTTATTTTACAGTTGTAATCTCTTCAATGTAGTCAGTTTTGTTATAAAATAAACTCTGAAACCATGCAGGGGTTGTCTGTCTATGCTAGTGATTTGCACACATCTTTCCAGTTAAAAAGCATCAACCATCATGAATCCATTTAATCTTTTTTGGTGCAAATAAATGTGTCAACAGTTGCTCTGGAGTGGTAACAACAAAACAAACCACAACAATTATTGGTTTTGCAGATGGTGGCCACACATCATTGCTCTCCCCTTATTCTGCCTGACTGATTTTTCTCTAGTTTTGATTTTTGTTGTTTTCCTTGTCACTACTAGAAGCATAGTACCAGCACAGTCTCGAGAGTGTGGAGAAGATGGGCTGTTATACAAACAGAGCTGAACAGGGCTGTACAAGGACATCATCCAAGCACCCTCACTTGTATCTGACCCTTCGTGCGAGGAGGAACAGAGGGAGCACTGCCAAAGTCCTACAAAATGACTTCTAATGGGCTACTCATGTGCATGCTTCCAATCAAACTGTCAGAAACAGATTCCATAAGGGTGGCATGAGGGTCTCACATTGAGACCTGTGCTTACAACCACAGATCTTACAATACAGATCAAATGGCATTCACCAAAGATATGCCTCCCCAGACCATTACAAAACCACTGGCAAACTAGTCATGCTGGATAGCACTCGCCATGGCATGTCCAGACTCTGAGAACTGGGTGCCAGTGGCCAACCTCCTGGATCTGGTATTCTCTGCTGACTGTCAAATCAAGCTGCACAGTGAAGTGCTGTGATGTTGGGACCTCACGCTGTTTCTCACAGTTTGGTCAGAAACAGTCTGCATGTGGTGATCAATTTTTCCCTTAATTTTTTCTTCTTTTTTTTAAGCAGTATAAATATGATTGCAAGTGAGAGATGGCAACAGTTTAATGTTTAGGTGCACCAGTTCTACATGTTTTAAATGACGACAAAGCAAAACATTCTTTTTTTTCTCTCCCTGTATGGAAACATATCATGGGCAACTATATGATATTTTAATTTCTGAATGCATGTCAGTGACCTCAATCTTGATAACCTTGCAGTATAAAGCAAATAACTTTGCCATTATTTTCCCCTAATGAGACAGCCACATTGACACTTTTTTATAGCAAGACATCCATTCTGAACTTTTATCATGACTGATGCGCTGGTCACGCAGTTACTGCTGGGGAGAGATTGCTTTTAAGGAAAGTAAACCCAATCACAAACACAAATGAAAGACTTTGATTGGTTTTGTATACAAGATTAACATGCAATGCATATAGATATGGAGCATTATAGTCGAAAAACAATGGTTGTCAGTGAGTCCTCTACATATATCCTTCACTCTCTGCTTTGGAGCTACTTTCCTTACATTTTTTCCCACTGAAGTGTTTCAGCAGTGACGGGTTTTGTGTGTACTGACCCATGATGATAGATTATTCTAATTAAACTATGCAGACAACAGCAGCCCATCAAGAGGCAAGACTCATTAATTCACTGTTTTAAAATTTGAGTCATAGAATGTAAATGGGAAAGGGTCCCAAATTGGTTTCTGCATGAGGAGGCGTGCCGGGAAGGAAGCCAGAGTGTTACCGAAGCATCTTTGCTGACCTCTAAGGAGTCATTTAAATTCTCTCACCACATGCATTCATCAATTTGTCAGTATCACTTTTTTTCTGCCAAGCCATCAATCAAAATGCAAAAAGATCATAAGACTGCAGCAGTTAGTTGAGGACAGTCAACAGGAATAGCTGATGACCAAGCTTCATTAATTGGATACATGTTAACTGGATTTCACCCTGTTTATCTATGATAGCTCAAGTCATACCTTATGTGTAGGTATCCTGTTGATCTCTTGAAGTGTGGTTTCCACTGCTCTACCTGAGCGTGATAAGAGAGATAAAAGGAGCTGGAACCAACAGACTGGAAATCATGTGGGGGATGGTGCAGTTCTCTCCCTGTCTTTACAGGAAAAGGAGGATTTTTAGGACTCGGGCTAAGGTGAGTATGAGATCTTTATTCCCTTTCCCAGATCTCAGCCTCACATATGTGGCAGTTTAAGCCAGGAAAGAGAACAAACAGAAGAAAGGACTGCGAAAAGAAGGCTTATACATCTGGGACAGAATCAAACCAATCCAGTGCGAGTCCCTTATGTATTCCTGCTATGCATACAAAATATTCACAATTGCTCTTTTCCAGCACTGAAGGAATTATGAAGTGAATTAAGGAGCTTTGCTGAAGGACTGTGAGCCACTGACAAAGTGAGTTTATAATCCAGGAGAAAATAATCAGACCCTCTGTATTCCATGCACATAGAATCTTCAGTATCTCCAAAGACACATGTAATGTGTTGAAACACATTGTGTGGCTGATTGTGTTGTAGGGAAGATTTATGATGTGTAGCAGAGTGGACCCAAATGCAGAACATGCAGATTGATTAATAACACAAGGCAAGCCTTTATTGTGTCTCATGAAAAAGTCCCCAGTGAAATACTGAAGTCCAATCAAAACCAGAATCCAAACATATGGAGCAACGGAAAAGAAATCACACAAGCGCAGCAACAGAGGGGAGCATTAAAGATGTCTCGACAGAAGACAAACTCTGGACTATAAATACATAGATAGCTTCCAGCTGTTTCCAAAATCTGTCTACTGGACCTCCCTTCCGCTAATTTGAGTCACTCAGCTGGACCTCTCAACCATTGCTGTTGCAATAATCTCACCAATAATGTTAGGCATTGTGGTGGCATGGTGGTTAGCACTGCTGCCTTATAGCATAAAGGTCCTTGATTCAAATCTACCATCTGATGGGACCTTTCTGTGTGGAGGTTGGATGTTTTCTCTGGGTACACTGGCTTCCTCCCACAGTTCAAAATGTGGGTCCAGTCAGTGGGGTTAGGTTGATTGGTGATTCTAAATTAGTTGTGAATGCTTGTCTGTTTCTCTGTGCTGGCCTTGCAATAATCTGGTGGAACTGTCTGAGGTCTGGAGAGGACTAATAGCCTGTCCAGTATATATGCACTCTTATTTAGATGAGTGAAATTCTAGCATTTTATTATTCTGTTAAACAACACAATTTAACAAGTATTTGTGTCTGTTTTTGTTTATGGATCCAGCTTACTAACCAGGCTTGCTAGCGTTACCTATTAATTTAGTACCTACTCACTTCTGGCTGCAAAAAAACAAAAAAAACACATAGTGGTGGCCCAAACAGCTTTAAGCTTCAAAATGTGGAAATATGTGCATAATGCATTAGGTGCAGTTTTTCTTTATTCTGTTCCACTGCAACTGTGGCATAATTTCCAGTCCCAGTTAACAGATTTTCACTTCTACATAGTAATTTTGCTATTTTGTTTAACCTTCATTTATTTTTATTTAGTGAAATTGTACAGTAAAATTAAATTAAAAAATAAACAAAAAAATCCTGACACTGTAGTGACAGGTTGCTGTACATTGTAAACCTAAAAACTACTGTTTTCATTTCATTTCATTAAAGAACAACATAGCTCACCTAATACAAAATGCAAGTCTTCATGAGTTTTTATGATGAGGCGCAAGCCACCTTTTTCTTTTTTTGAAATAGACACACACACTGCCTTTGCTCAAATTAAAACTGTCCAAAAATAGCTCACAAGCATGCCCCTGGGAATTTGTGTTGCTATTGTGAGGCAGCCCCTGCAGAGGAAACATGTATGTTGCATACTTTCCTGTATATTTAAGTGTGTACAAAAGCTCTGTGCCATGATTTTCATTTCTTGACTCTGGCCCTAACTTAATCAACTATGGTAAAGAATATTTAGCACTTATTGCATCAAACCACTTTCCTCGTTGGAGGAAATTAAATTCGCTCTCTGCATACAAAGTGGATGAAAGTTATCAAAGAAAGTAATGAACATGAATCAATTTTTAATGGTACATTAATAAAATATTTTTGCCTCATAATTTCCTGAGGCAGGAACACGGGGTCTTTAAATTTCCCTGAAGCTGCTGCTCTCGTTACTGAAGCAAATTTTACATACAGGGATGAGAAAAAGGGAGTATGCTGCACTATTGGCACATACAGACAAATATTAAGAGACTACATATACTTACATGAGTTCAGAAATATGCATGAACTCATAATTGCATGGAAATACAGAAAAAAAAAACCTTAGTCAGGAAAAGTAAATCATTCCTAATCTCATCAAAGGTAACACACGAGAATAAAACATGCAGTGTAAGAAATGATCATAGTTTCTTGTGGTAAATCATCAGCTGCCGACAGCGTCGTTGCCTTTCACCTTTTCAAGTTAAGCAATTTAATTTTAAGTGATGCTGAGGGCATGGTGTGCTTGGGCTGCTTTTAGAGATAACTATTACAGCTTTAATAGAATGGCTAGTGTTGTATTTTACCCAATTCCTCACTTCTCCACATCTACAAAGGAAAAGTAGTGTGTGTAAAGTTCATACAGCTTATAGAGCTACAGTGGCAATACTTAGAATAGATCTGCCAAGCTCATATTTACATCAAAGAGTCTAACTTCGATAGTGGCTCCAGGAGGTGCTACTTAGGCACGGGGTTTATTGTGATAAGTTCCAAAGGTAACGTCCCAGCATTTTGTTTTGCAGGTATAGAAAGCTACCTCACATCCTTGGCCAGTTTTAGAATCAGCAATTGAGCTAAAATAAATGTTGGAAGGAACCCAGAGCACAGAGAGAATCTCCATGGAGGCACATGGAGAATATATTCCATACAGAACCGCCCCAGCCAGTCGGCCAGGAGGATTCAAGCTATGAACCTTCTCAGTGTGAGGTGACAGTGTTAATCATTGCACCTCTGTACTGTACCAAATGCTTTGCTTGATTTCTTAATTTTCTTCTTTTATCAACTGGTGGAACATTAAGTGAAAGGGTTCCTGAGGGTTACTTTAAATTGTCTAAAATAAATCACCCTCCACTAAAATAAGATTTGATCAATGAGCTTGCACTGTAGCAAGTGCATGTTCATTTCTTAATAACATTTAAATTTACAATAATGGATTACACAGTAGGAAGGAACATTACAGAAGAAGTCTTTCTGAAGTGTTTTAACAACTTTCAAAGATGTAATTCCTCCATACTGTTGACCAAAATATTTTATTACAGAAATTAGAGCAGGTCAAAGGTACTGCGCTGCAGTGGTTTGAGTCATATCTAAGACACCATTTCATTCATATGAATGGGGAATCTTCTTCACACTAAGTTTAATCATCGGTTCCACAGGGTTCTGTGCTAGGCCCAATTCTGTTTACACTATACATGCTGTTCTTGTGCTTGGCCCCACAAATCTTAGAAACATGGTGGGCGAACCAGATACTTACTCTGGATGGTGTTACCTTGGCCTTCTGTAACACTGTGAGAAATCCTTCTTTATATAAATAAAATTGAATTGAAATTGAATTAACATACAAGGTCGTCAATAATCAGGCCACATCTTATCTTAAAGACCTCATAGTACCATATCACCCCAATAGTACAATAAGTTCTAGGCTAATAAAATTTAGCTGGATCAGGTGAGTCTTAATTATGCTGCAGTAGGCCTAGGCTGCTGGGGGCTTTCCATGATGCACTGAATGTTTCTTCCTCACTCACATCTTTTCACTTGGTTCATGCACCACTCTGCACTTTATCATTAGTTATTATTAATCTCTTGCTCTCTTCCACAGTGTGTCTTTTGTTCTGTCTCTGTCTGTGTCTGTCTCTGTCTCTCCCCAGATGGCTGCCCCTCCCCGAGCCTGGTTATACTGGAGGTTTCTCCCTGTTTAAAGGGAGTTTTTCCTTTCCACTGTCACCAAGTACTCATGGGGGGATTCAGTGATTTCTAAGATTGTACGGTCTTTACCTTGTAATATAAAGTGGCTTAAGGAGACTGTTGTTGTGATTTGGTTCTTGAATTAAATTGAATCCAAAAGCAGCGCAGTTACTTAAATATTTGAAACTTAGTTCCACTCATATCCATTCCAACCCAACAGTCTATTCTGTATTTATTTTCAACAGTGTAAATGTAATCCTTTCACCCATTCATGGCCTGGCTACATCCTGTTAAGTTGGATGTTGGATATGTCTTTGCTCCAAAGGTATATTTAGCTGTTTTGACACATGAAATATGAGTGAAATATCTAAATGCATGTTCAGATGCACCTTTGATGGGTGACATCTGGGACTAAAGTGTGTATGTATGGAAAAATCTTTAGTTAATGGTTTAATGATAAATCTCGGTGAGATTTTTCTTGCATCTGGAACAAAACTTAAAAGTTCTGGCTTCACATCAGCCAGAACAACACAGCTGAGGATGCTGTGAATTACAGGTTTTGCAGCTACTTCGCATCAAAAAAATGTCACAAATAAATTAATGAAATTTTATTAGCAATGCTGGAAAACTTAAATGTCATCTTCATGGTGTTGCTGAGAAAAGAGCCAGGGGAATTCAGTGTCATTGTAAATCAGTTTCTTTAAACGTATTTCAAACTCAAGTTAAGATATTTAACTGTAATGTCACCCCTTTTTTTGGCAAAATCATCAAATAATTCCTTTGAAATGGTGACTTGATGTGTTGACACTATCCATCATGCCACATCTGTTCTGTCTGTTACCAATCAGATAATCAAAAAAACTTACCAGACATTCTTAATCATGCTCTTTCACAAGCTGCCCAAATCTCCTGGAAACAGCTTTGTAATATCACGATCACGCATCTGTGAGCTCTTCACATGTGTTCCTTTATTCAAAATTGTTTTCATGTTTGCAGTTAGCAGAAGCAGCTATTAAGGCCATGTTTACAAACTCTGTAACTGAGCCACAGTTGCTGCCCATTCATACTTGATGGGCCTATAGGGCAGCAAGATGGCCTCCTTCCACTACTAACAATCTCAAATCCCAGGAGAGCGTCAATATTGTTCTAATAGCACAGAGATGATAACAGAAGGTATCTGACCTTTAGCTGCACTTGATTTGCTTCTACCTCATTATGTGTGCTGTTCCTCTGAGATTTAACGAATGTTTGATTAGATCACTGTAATTTCCACATAGCTGTATGTAGGTTCGTTAACTGTTCCATGTTCAAGTGAGTTAACGCATCTTCTTGTTAAATATAATCTTTTGCAATGGGGACATGTTTATCAAGTTTAATGCTGTTGTGTTGGGCTGTGCGTGGCATGTACTGCAGCACATGACTGTCAGCAGCAGCTGCAGGGTATAGAGTAATACATGCAAATTTGCAAGCCCTCCTGTGATCCAAGCCATGTATTTTTAATTAGCGTTTGATGCTTCTAACATTTTACTCAAATGCTTTGTGTGTGTGTGTGTGTGTGTGTGTGTGAAGGTTATTATAATTAATGAAAACGAACAAAATAACTAAATACTGAAATTGAAAAAACATTTTTGTTAACTGAGATAAATAATGATAATTAAAAGGAAAAACGATAACTAACTAAAACTATATTGTTGGCTTAGAAAACTAACTAAAATGAACTGAAATTATAGATAAAATGACCTTTGTTTTTGTTATTTTATTTAAAAGCCTTGTCGATTATATGAAATAATTTTTTCCATTCCAGTAGTTTAAGCTGGGAGTGCTGCGTGTGCGTGTGCGTGCACCACGCTGGTCTGAAAAGTAATGCCAGCGGTTTGCAAAGAAAGCAGCAGAGTCCCATTTGGACACACACAGGGCAGCTACGGAAACCGCTCTCATCCTACGAGGTAGTGATGTGTCATTTGCAAAAGAGCCGGCTCTAAGAGTCGATGCTTGGTAGTGAATCAGAAGAGCCGACTCCCATTGAATGAGGGCCAGCTCCCCAATTTCTTATTAGCTCTGTTCAAAAACCTGAGGACAGGGGCAGAACTACCTCAAAACTGCAATTATAACCCATCCTACTGCAACACACAGCAAAATAAGTCAGTGTGTTTGTTTGTCCTGTGTTCCATTACAAGTTTATTTAAAAATGTTAAAAGTAAGATTTTTTTTAACAGGACAAATGCACAAAATAAAGCAAAAAGACTGGAGGCAAAAGGGCTTCTCAGCACACAAACCATTCATTTTTGCTTATTTAGGCTAAATTATGAGGCTACAAACAATAACATGTAAAGAGCCGTTTGGGAGTCGAAAGAACTGGTGTCTTTAAAGGGTACCTGATTAAGTATGAAAATACTAAAACTAATACTGAAACTAACTAAAACTAAGCATAAAACCAAAAATAAAAACTAATAAAACCGAGCAAAACCACTCTGAAAACTAATTAAAACTAACTGAATTAGAGCAAAAAGTTAAAACTATATAAAATTAAACTATTTTGAAAAATCCAAAACTATTATAACCCTGGTTTGCAGAGGACGTACATTTGAGCACTTAAAGATTCGATGCAAAGGAAGTCAAACAGCATGTTGACTGAATCCATTTACAACAAGAATTCTTCAAGATGTTTTGTCATTTGAAGGATAAATCTGTTCAAAGTGCTCAGCAGCGATGTGAGATAAGATGCTGTGCTGGTGCAAAGTTTATTAAATAGCAGATCCTTTTACACTTTCATTAAGCAGTACTCAATATGGAGAAGCACTATCACATCACTCATTTTCAGTTGTGTAATAATGCTTAGGGTTTCTTTGTGTTATTAGTTTAATCCAGTTCACCTGTTGTTCCCTGCTGTCTCCACTCTCCCAATTATCTTGTGTGTATTCAAGCCCTCAGTTTTCTTCTGTTCATTGTTGCATTGTCGTCTGTGCTCCCCCGGCTGTGTGCGTTTGCCTGTGTTCCATCTGTGTAACTCTTTAAGTCATTTTTGTTAATGTGCTCATTTATTTTTTGTCTTGAGTCTTAAGAAATCAGGAGGTTCCTTGATCTTAAGATCTCTGACAAGCAAGATGTTTTCACTCGGAGAACTGCTGCTCACTGGATGTTTTCTCTATTTCACACCATTCTCTGTAAAACCTAAAGATGGTTGTGCAGGAACATCCAAGTAGATCAGAGGTTTCAGAAATACTCAGACCAGCCACACTCAGAGTCACAATGAGCTACAGATCCACTGTAGTTAACATGCATTAGGACATTACACACAAGCTTGAAATCCAGGTTTATCAAATGTCACTTGCTGAATAATGCTTACCTTTGAAATGAATCTCTCCAGCCACCAGTTACCTACATAACTACAAGTAACTGGTGACTGCTGAGGCCTCAAATTAAGTGACATTATGTTGAGCAGTTCTGCCCCTGTGTTGCCAACACGTTACTGTTACACCAAAGTCCAGCCTCACTGTGACCTGTGGTCATTCTATGCTAAAAGTCATTTATTGATTTACATTTGTGCTGTTTTAAATAAAAGCTGTCAAGGCCACTGACCTTAACAGGTGGAAACAATTTAACAAAACAACAGAATTATAACAACAAATTACATAACAAGACAAAACTCATAAAGAAAGTTTTTTTTTCTATAGTCCAGAATTGGGCAGAGTTATGTAATCTTTGGCCCAGGTTAATAATAATAAGAAGAATAATAAGAAAAACTACTACTACTGCTACTAATAAGAACGAAAACAACTAAAACATTATTAATATGAATAACAAAAAGAACAAGACTACTACTACTACTACTACTATGACTACTACTACTACTATGACTACTACTACTAAGATTAAAAATGAAAGGAACAATAACAATACTACTAATAATAAGAAACAACAACAATATTAATAAGAATAACAAGTGACCCCCTATGAGCAAGCACTTTGGCGACAGTGGGAAGGAAAAACTCCCTTTTAAAGGAAGAAACCTCTGGCAGATCCAGGCTCAGGGAGGGGCAGTCATCTACCATGACTGGTAACTATAAAGTAATTAATCAAACTAAAGTAAATAAACAAACAGCAAACAAGTAAAGAAAGAAAGAAAGGAGATTAAAGGCCAGTCATCTCAGCACATGTTTGAGGTGTGCCTGGAGCTTAATTGTGCAGCCAGGGGTGGAGCTTAAGCTGCTCCAAGGTGGCCCGCTGTTGTGGGTCTAGAGCTAAACACTGCTCCAAAAAATCCTGGCAGTCTGATTAAAGAGAGGACAGAAAACAAAGCGAAGATCAGTAAACTGCAGCAATGGACTTGGAGCTGGAGAATGGCTTTTCTTGTACCAAGTAGCTACATCCAAAGACAATGACCCGCACTCGCAGAACACTGGAGCTGGTTTCAAGGTGCAGGTTTTCGGCCTTGATGTCATGGTGGAAGACACTTCATGTGTGCATTGTTATGGCTACATCCACCAGCTGCTTCGTGATGTTCTGAAACAAAAAGAGGACAATCAGAGAGCTGAAGAAGGGACTGATTCCCAACAGTGTGGCAACTATCAAATAAGCTCTTTGGAGCTTCTGTGGGCTGGACTTTAGTACCTTAGCAACATCCTCTTCCAGGGGTCCACCATTATTCTCCATATAGCTCCACAGGCTCACACATTTGACTGGTCTTTCCATGACTAGAAGGACCTCCTGCTCAAGGTCATGCCAGTCTAGAACTGAGACAGCTGCAGAAGTGCCTACTGATGATGGGTCACCTCCCACTTTCATCATGAAGAGAACCTCCAGTAGGACCATGGAGCTCTTCCCATTTAAGACCTTAAGAAAACAAAAGTGAACGAGTGCATGAGTTTTTCTTTCCTCACAAACAGCAACGGTACAGGAAGGTGAACTATTTTTAATGTTTGAATCACTCACCACTCTTTGATATTCCACATCTTCCATTAGGATGTGTTTGATGGCCACCTACAGATCAAGGAGTACTTTGGTTACCACAGGTAATGGTGGCAACTTGCGCGACATATAGAATTTGTACCGTTATACTCACTGGTAAGTTGTCGGTCTTCTTCATCCCCGCATAAACTGACCCGAAAGCTCCTTCTCCAAGCATGTCAAGCTCCGTGTACTTCTCCTCAAAGAGTGCTACACAAGCACGGATACATGTTTTACTGTTGTAAATAGTGAATGGGCTGCTTATTATGCTTCTTATCTACATCTG